>OAMR01001081.1:131834-158253 GCA_900205405.1 Echinochloa crus-galli
AAGGTTGATGTCACTCTCGCTCAGGAGCTGCCTGGCCGGGGGCGTGGCATGGCCCTGTCTCTTATACACATCTTAGACTCGCGTCTACTCCCATCACAATCATTACAAAAATCCAAATCAAGCATGAGCATAATAACAACAAAATCAAGCACCTAAAGACATAATTCACACAAGACTCGACAGCAGACTGGTTTTTCCTTCTTTTTCTTTTTTTTTTTGAGAAACTATTCGGTCATTGAATCATGGTGGTCTCCTAAGATTTCTTCAACCGTTCTAGCTAAGCTGCGTTCCTACAGTCAGCACGGCTCTGATACCAATCTGTCACACCCGGATTTACACAGAAACCCGAATGCTACTATATGTGTGCCCAGGAAGTCCTTAGAACACATATAGTCAACAAATATGATAACAAAAACACAAATGCTGAAAGTAAATGCTTTATTAATGAGAGAGTTTACATCAGAGTTGCTTCATAAATAAACTAACCAATACAGCGGAAGACTATAACTCTCAAACTAATGAAGCCGTGATCCCACAGGGACTTTGACTGGGAGAACACACTCAGTAGAACGGCAGATCCTCCGGAAACTCAGCAGCAGACTCACGCTCAGCCCAACCTGTTACCCATCCGGGATTTTGTTGAATTTAAGCAAGTGTAAGTAACAGAATTACTTAGCAAGTATAGCATGGGGTATGAGGCCAAAACGGTTTGACTCGGTTTGTCTGCATTCACATTTTTAGTTGATTTATTTTAACTTCATCCAATTTACTACAAGTGAAAAGGACTCCCAGTTGTAACCCAATTATATAGTGTAAGTCATTAAACAACAATAATAACCATCAAGTTCTATTCGAAAAGGAACGCCAGGCCGCTCATGACCTTGAGCAAGGCTATCATGATAGATTGTACACTCTGCAGAGGTTTCACCCTTTACCCACCAGTCGCGTAAAAGTTCAAAAGAACTTTGCACCCAACCACGCACATCAACACTACCGAGGTGTGACGGCATAGGGACGCTACGAGGCCTTTCACAAGACACCCTAACAAGACAGTGGCCGCTTATGGTACAGCACAGGCAGCATGGCCCAGGCACCGAGAATGACGTACGCCTATGGAGTCTCACCATAGGGGGGTCAATGGCATCCAATGCGCAACAAAACATACCAACAACTTGACGGGGCCGGTGCGCTGAGCAGGACTTGGCTGCGCCGGGTTGCGTTGAGCTGGTACATTCTGCAACTGGTTCTGGAAACGCTGCTGCTGTGGCGCCTGGAGGTACTGAGGGCGCTGCTGGTACTGGGGGCGCTGCTGAAACTGATTGCGGTTCAGCAAGCTGGACTGACCCTGGGGGCGCTGCTGGCCCATCATCTGCTGGTTCCCCTGCGGAGGAGTGAAGCGGGGGCGGCTGCTGCTCCCAGTCTGCTGGCCCTGGAACTTCCTCTTCTTCTCCTCGATGTCAGATTAGATCTCACACTTGTGCCCAATCAAGTAATGCCTCCAAATCTTCAGAGCATGTACAACAGCTGCCAACTCCAGATCATGAGTCGGGTAGTTCTACTCATGCTTTCTCAACTGCCTTGACGCATATGCCACAACTCTGCCTTCCTGCATGAGTACACACCCCAATCCTAGACGGGATGCATCGCAATAGATAGAGAAGCTCTTGGCAAGATCAGGCAAAATCAGCACGGGGGCTGTTGTCAGTCTCTTCTTCAACTCTTCAAAGCTGGCCTGACACTGCTTTGTCCAGACGAACTTGGCATTCTTCTCCAGCAACGCCGTCAGGGGCTTAGCAATCTTGGAGAATCCTTCAATGAACCGTCGATAATACCCGGCCATCCCAAGGAAACTCCTGATTTCGCTAACATCCCGAGGCGGATTCCAGCTCAACACATCACTGACCTTCTTCGGATCGACTGCCACTCCTCCATTAGACAACACATGACCCAGGAATGCCACTTCCTTCAACCAGAACTCACACTTGCTCAGCTTGGCAAACAACTGATGTTCCCGGAGTCTTCGCATCACCAACCTCAAATGCTCCTCATGTTCTTCTTCATTCTTGGAGAAGACCAGAATATCATCAATGAACACCACCACGAACTTGTCAAGATAGTCCATGAACACACTGTTCATCAGGTACATGAAGTATGCAGGAGCATTAGTCAGGCCAAAGGACATGACAGTGAACTCATACAACCCGTACCGAGTAGTGAACGCGGTCTTGGGAATATCTGACGGTCGGATCTTCATCAGATCCCTCCTTCTGACATCAGCACCGGGGCGGCATGGCGAGTATTACTGGGGGGTTCAAGTCGACGGGGAAGGTGGTGTGGGGGTGTGCGGCGGCGGCCGGCGGGCGGCCGTCTCTGGCGAGGTGGGGATGCACAAGACAGGGCGAAAGAGGAGGGGAAAAACGGCTCTGGAGTTGGCTCACCTTCGCGTGGACCTCCTGGTTGGGTCCAATTGGTGCGTGGCGGTGGTCGAGGGCGGTGTTCGACAGCGCGGCGGCGGATCTTGGATGGCGGCGGCGCTGTGAGGCGAGGGGGAGGCACTGGGGCTCCCGGGTGGAGTTGTGTGGTGGCTGGGCGCTGCGGAGGGCGGCTTTTATAGCCCGAGGGGGAAGGGGAGGGCTTGGCGTCCAAGCCACGCCGGATCGGGCGGCGGCCGGAGGCGGCGCTGTCTTTCCTTGCGCGGGGAGATGGCCTTCCATCTGGAGCAGCGCGATTAAGGAAGGAGGTGGGGCGAGGAACCTTCCACGATGCTTTGGCATGGCCCACAGGGGCACGGGGAACCCGGCTGGCGGCACCTTCCTTCTGCTCGCCATGGAGGCAAGAAAGGAAAGGTGGAGAGGCGGGGAAGAAGGAGCTGACAGCTGGGGCCCAGCTGTCGGCCAGAGAGAGAGGGAGGCGGGCGTGGGCTGGCTTGGCGCGCTGGGCCGGCTCCGCTGGGGCGGCCCAAGAGTGGAGCGAGCGCGGGGGTTGGCGAGCGGGTTTGCTGGGCCGAAAGCCGGGCTCGGCCCAAGACAAACGGGAACGTGGGCCGGTGTGGACGGGAGCTGGCGGCTGGGCCGCAACGCGGGAGAGGAGGGAAGGGCGAAAGAGGAGGGGAAAAACGGCTCTGGAGTTGGCTCACCTTCGCGCGGACCTCCTGGTTGGGTCCAATTGGTACGTGGCGGTGGTCGAGGGTGGAGTTCGACAGCGCGGCGGTGGATCTTGAATGGCGGCGGCGCTGTGAGGCGAGGGGGAGGCACTGGGGCTCCCGGGTGGAGTTGTGTGGTGGTTGGGCGCTGCGGAGGGCGGCTTTTATAGCCCGAGGGGGAAGGGGAGGGCTTGGCGTCCAAGCCACGCCGGATCGGGCGGCGGCCGGAGGCGGCGCTGTCTTTCCTTGCGCGGGGAGATGGCCTTCCATCTGGAGCAGCGCGATTAAGGAAGGAGGTGGGGCGAGGAACCTTCCACGATGCTTTGGCATGGCCCACAGGGGCACGGGGAAATTAAACATGAACATGATAATAAATAATTAATTAATTACTAAAAATTTTAAATATGCTATTTTTGGGTGTTACAGCAGGACGAGCCCATCGTGGTTGTGACATGAGAGGAACTTGGGTTTATTGCTGCTGCGCGCATAGGAAAAACCCCAGCTTATATCCCTTGATCATTTTATTACTAGTTTAGGCCACTTTAAAGCTTGCTTCATATTATGGTTGGTGACGTGGACCTGTCCCATTTCCTTGGGGACAGACTTTGGGTGGACAGGAGAAGACCCCGAGCACGGGTTCAACCAGGATGGATGGTACGATTGAAGGGTTACGCGTGCGCTCAAGGATGCTTGCGGGAGTGGACCCGATGATTTAGCTACCGTTGCGTAGCTGTTCTCATTGTCGATTTAGCCCAGAGGGCTTGTACCAGATCGCTATGTTTTATTTATGTCATGTACTGAATCTTTTATCGCTGTATGGATGTGATATTCTTCTAAAATGAGTTCTGTATGAGATAGCTGCTATTCCTGGGACTATCTTAGGGGTACAGGGAGTCGGATTCTTGTCGTTGAGAATCCGGTTCGTTTCAAATACTCTCCAAATTTCTGTCTAGAATGAGTACAAGTTAGCCTTTTCCTGTTATTTAGCAGTTGTTATTAAGTCAACTTGGATCAGTGCCTAACTCAAGTTTCAGTGTTAACTGTTAACCAGCGAGATGGTTTTTTAGCACATACAAAATCTAGTTCGATAGGCCTTGTCAATGGCAGGCATCATATATTATGATATGGTTTTTCTCATACAAAAAGAATTGTTTGAGGTCTGATTTCCTAGTTCCTGTAAATTTATTGACTGCTGAGTGACTAAACTTTTTTGATTCATTCAAGTAAACTTTTTCCTGATTATAATAGTCTGATTGATATTTGCTTTGGGTAGTCTGCTGTGAAACCTAATTTGTAGTATTATCATTCACATTGGATTACCAGTTTTTTATGCACAGCTGCACACGCATATGAGATTACTAGTAATCATTTGACAATGTGCCAATTTTTAGTTCTAACTTTTGGTAGAGTGCCATGTATTCGAGCACCATCATTCTGGTTTTATGATGTTGGGCTTTAGACATTTTGGTAATGCTGATGGCTCAGGCTTCTCTAGTAAACCTCAATAAATGTCTATGTCAATGGAAAAAAGATGCAGCGTAGGGAGGGTGCTTCTTGGTGCTGCATGGTGTGTGTATCAACTTGACAACTGAATATTATGAGTACTAATGTTAATGATCATTTTCAGGAGCATGATCTTGGGGTTTGACTGGAGCGCAAGATTCATGGGATGATCAACATGAAGGAAACCTTGGCTTCAGTGCTACGTAGCTCATTATATTTTTGCTGTTTTCAAATTAGATAAGCATGTTGGACACCATTGTGTGTTCCACTTGTGTGTGTGTTTGACCTAGATGCTGTGTTGGATACATTGGATGGATTATTTACATACGTGTACGAATAAATTATATTTTTCGGTTAATGGATGTCTAAATGCCTCATTGATCATATTTTGTTTAATTTGAAATCATTGTTTCAAGCTACCATTTGAATCGTTGTATGCACTATCATCGCAAAAGCATGGCGTTGCAATTATATGCTATAGTAACCAAAAAAAACCCATGCAAAGAAACACAAGGCGTGGCAATAGGGTCCAACTATAGCAACTACATGTATTGGTTGTGGCAATAGAGGGACACCCTATAGCAACCACAACATTTAGTGTTGCAATAGGGAAGAAGCCTGTAGCAACCAAGTTTTTGTGGTGGCAATAGAGGTGTGACATATAGCAACCACATGTATTGGTCGTGGCAATAGAGGGATACCCTATAGCAACCACAATATTTAGTGTTACAAAAGGGAAGAAGCGTGTAGCAACCAAGTTTTTGTAGTTGTAATAGAGAGTTCATCTATGGCAACCAAAATATTTAATGTTGCAATAAAGGGCCTCTCGTATAGCAACCAAAAGAGAAATGTTGCAATAGGGCATATATTTTGCAACGCTACAAACACATAGCAATAGGGTCTATTACAACACATAGTATCGTTGCCACTTCTACTATTGCTACATTTCCTTTATGTGGTAATACATACCTCTTGCAATGTCTGCTGCGTTGCAATAGTAACAAGTGCAACACCCATGATGGTTGCTGATAAGGAGTCTTAAAACGCTACTTTTGAGTTGCAAAAAGATTATTGCAGTTGCAATAGGGGGAACACAATTGCAATGCCCAAAATAAACCGTGGTCCAAACTTTCGACCACGTCTGCAATGGCAATGCCTCGCAACGCTAAATTTTCGTAGCCATTGTGTCTATTGCAACCATTTTGGCCATTTTGCAACACTTTTCCGGCGTTACACTACACACAAAACCTTGTAGTGTGTGTGCGACGTCGAGTGCTTCGAACGCACCGAAGCACAAGCCTACGACGAAACCCTAGTGGCGAACCTGGAAAAGATGGCGAACGAGGTCATCGACTCCACCAGCAACAAGCATGCAGGCAGCTTCGAAGCTGCTGAACACTCCAAGGCTGTGCCTCTCGACCCAAGTGCCCCCGAGGGCAAGGCGTTGAGGGTCAGCTCCACTCTCGACACCAAATAGGAAGCAGTGCTCGTCGACTTCCTCCGCGCCAACGCGACATCTTTGCGTGGAGCCCTTCGGACATGCCGGGCATTCCGAGGGAGGTCACCGAGCACTCCCTTAACATCCAGCCTTACTCCCGACTGGTGAAGCAGCGCCTGTGATGCTTCGACGAAGAAAAGCGCCGGGCGATCGGGGAGGAGTTACGCAAGCTCTTGGAGGCCGGATTCATCAAGGAGGTATTTCACCCAACGTGGCTAGCTAATCTTGTTTTAGTTAGGAAAAAGAATGGAAAATGGCGCATGTGTGTAGATTATACTGGTTTAAATAAAGCATGTCCAAAAGTTCCATTTCCTTTGCCACGCATAGATCAAATTGTAGATTCTACTGTTGGATGCGAATTATTATGCTTTCTTGATGCTTATTCCGGTTATCATCAAATCAATATGAAAGAGTCTGACCAGCTCGCGACTTCTTTTATCACCCCGTTTGGCATGTTTCGCTACGTCACTATGCCGTTTGGCCTCTGAAACGCTGGAGTTACATACCGGCGATCTATGCAACACGTTTTCGGAAACCAGATCAGGCGGACTGTTGAGGCATATGTTGAATATATCGTTGTAAAATCCAGAAAGACGAACGATTTGGTAAACGATTTGCAGATTGCGTTCGATCGCCTCCGGGCAAACGGGGTAAAACTAATCCCGGAGATATGCTTATTCAGGGTGCCGCGAGGCATGTTGGTGGGATTCATCGTCTCGCAGTGAGGCATCGAGCCCAACCCCGAAAAAGTTTCGGCCCTCGAGCGGATGGAACCGATTCGGGACCTCAAAGGGGTACAAAAGGTGTTGGGCTGCCTCACAGCTCTAAGCCGCTTCATCTCATGACTCAGGGAGAAGGGCTTGCCTTTGTACCGGCTCCTAAAGAAGCACAAACGCTTATCATGGACTCCCGAAGCACAAAAAGCCCTCGGCGGGCTAATGGCGTCACTCACGCGTGCGCCAATCCTAACGCCGAATCAGGACGGCGAGCCCCTCTACCTCTACGTAGCCGCAACCACTCAGGTGGTCAGCGAGGTCATCGTCGTAGAAAGAACGGATGAGGGACATGCTTTGCCTGTTCAGAGGCCGGTGTACTATGTCAGCGAGGTGCTGTCCGAGATCAAGACACGATACCCTCAGATCCAAAAGCTACTCTACGCGATAGCGCTCACGCGATGAAAGCTGAGGCACTCTTTCGAGGCGCACCCGGTTACAGTGGTCTCATCCTTCCCCTTGGGGGAGATAGTCCGCATTCCGGACGTTGCGGGTAGAATAGCCAAGTGGTCAATGGAACTCATGGGTGAGACTCTCACCATGCGCCGCGAAAGGCCATAAAATCGCAAATCTTAGCAGATTTCATCGGTGAGTGAAACGACATTCAGCTGCCGCCACCCCAGATCCAGGCCGAGTGTTGGACCATGTACTTCAACGGGTCGGTAATGAAGGTAGGCGCAGGCCTCCTCTTTGTCTCACCCCTCAGAGAACACATCCGCTACGTGGTGCGCTTGCACTTCCCGGCATCGAACAACATGACCAAATACGAGGACCTCCTCGCTGGGCTCTCTCGCCATCGAGCTTGGCGTCAAGCGTCTCGACATCCAGGGAGACTCTCAACTGGTCATCGACCAGGTGATGAAAGCCGCGAGTTGCCTCGACGAGAAGATGGAGGTGTATTGTAGCGAGGTTCGCAAGCTCGAGGATAAGTTCCACAGCCTCGAGCTCAATCACATTGTGCGCAAGTACAATAAGGAGGCGGACCAGCTGGCAAAGATCGCGTCGGAGCGGCTTACTGTCCCTCCGAATGTTTTTGCCCACGATATCACCGGGCCCTCCATCGAGCTAGACAAAACTGCCGTTACCCCACCCACGAGGGACTGCTGACGCCGACCCATGGAAGAGGACCCCTAGAAAGAGGGGCTCAAGGCCCCTGACCTCGATACCTCCTCGGTTGACGAGGTTGAAGCTATGGAGATCGACGTAGACGCGCCACCACAAGACTGGCGCAGCCCGTACCTTGCCTGGATCGATCACGGAGAGCTACCCTCGGATGCTCATGGGAAACGCATTCCAACAGGGTTTCTACTGGCCCACCGCGGTGGCTGATGCAATTGAGGTAGTATGCTCCTGCGAAGGGTGCCAATTCTACGCACGCAAGACCCATCTCCCAGCGCACGCCTTGCAGACCATCCCCGTCACGTGGCCCTTCGCTGTCTGGGGATTAGATCTTGTAGGGCCTTTCCGACAGGCGCCCGGGGGCTTCACCCATTTGCAGGTGGCCATCGACAAGTTCTCAAAGTGGATCGAGGTCCAGGCCATCACCAACATTAGATCTGAGCAAGACGTGCTATTCTTCACGGACATAATCCACAGGTTTTGGGGTACCAAATTCGATCATCACTAACAATGGCACCCAATTCACAGGCAAGAAGTTCTTGGAATTCTGTGACAGCGACCACATCCACGTAGATTGGTCGGCTATAGCGCACCCACAGACGAACGGCCAAGTAGAGCATGCCAACGGCATGATTTTACAAGGCCTAAACCCAAGAATCTTCAACAAGCTGAACGAGTTTGGCCGAAAGTGGGTAGCGGAGCTGCCCTTGGTGATCTGGAGCCTCAGGATGACCCCAAGCAGGCCCACGAGCTTTAGCCCATTCTTCATCGTCTATGGCGCCGAAGCAATTCTCCCCACAGACCTGGAGTATGGGTCCCCAAGACTCAAGGCCTACCAAGAAGAACAGAACCAGCAAGCTCGCGAAGACTCACTGGACCAAGTGGACGAGCCTCAAGACGTGGCGCTACTCAACTCAGCACGCTACCAGCAATCGCTCCGGCGATATCAGGCTCATAAGGTGTGGCGACGAGACCTCAACAAGGGCGACCTGGTACTGAGGATGCGGCAAGACAACCACGAGCACCACAAGCTCACTCCGCCATAGGAAGGGCCGTACGTCGTCACCAAGGTCCTCAAGCCCGGGACGTACAAGCTGGCAAACGAAAAGGGTGAAGTCTTCAACAGCTACGTCGCTTCTACCCATAGAAATACTTGCATTCCTTGTAAATATCTCATGTTCATAGTCAACAATGATAAAGGTTTGCAAAAACATGGAAACATTATTACTAACAAACAGAATGAGAATGACTTGGCTTTATCCTCGACCAAGTCTCGATAAAGCCAAGCCACCCTCGAGGGTACAAGGGGGTTTACCCCCCTAATCGTCCCAATTTTTCAAAAATTGTGTTTTACTTCGAAAGTTTAGAAAGAAAAACGCGGGGCGCAAACCAACTAAAGCCAGAGCCGGCTGGGCCGCGGGACCGCTTACACCCTCGAAGGGATATAGCATCCCCCTCACCACTCTGCGCCTAAGTTATTTGTGTACACGACCAACCCAGCCAAAATCTCCCTAACCAAGAAGAGCACAATAGAACAAAACAATCAAACGAACTTGGAGCACCTGAATCCAAACATAGTTTCTTTACAATACGAACTACTCAAACTAAAATACAAATTGGGCATCTACGCCCAAGCCTTTTAGGATCCTTCCTCTTGCGGGGGCGCGACAGCAGCAGCAGACTCTTCGCGGGCGGGAGGGTTGGTGGCAACGTCATCCACACCAGGGCGTTTCGGGCTCTGGCCTCAGTGTTGCCCGTGCCTGCCCCCTTCGGTGGCAGCGGTCATCCTGGTGGGAACTGCGGCAAGGGCCCTGGCGCTATCCCCAGCCTCCTCCACAACGGCGACATCAGCCTCAAGCACAGCCATGGCCTCAGCTTCAAGGTCGGCCTTGACCTCAGGCTCAGCGTCGGCATCCGGGCCAGCACCGTCGCCCTCACCCTCGTCCTTATCACCGAAGGGGAAGAGATCGCGCGGAGCAGGACCGTGATGCCCAGCCCCAAGACTCAAGGCCTACCAAGAAGAACAGAACCAGCAAGCTCGCGAAGACTCACTGGACCAAGTGGACGAGCCTCAAGACGTGGCGCTACTCAACTCAGCACGCTACCAGCAATCGCTCCGGCGATATCAGGCTCATAAGGTGTGGCGACGAGACCTCAACAAGGGCGACCTGGTACTGAGGATGCGGCAAGACAACCACGAGCACCACAAGCTCACTCCGCCATAGGAAGGGCCGTACGTCGTCACCAAGGTCCTCAAGCCCGGGACGTACAAGCTGGCAAACGAAAAGGGTGAAGTCTTCAACAGCTACGTCGCTTCTACCCATAGAAATACTTGCATTCCTTGTAAATATCTCATGTTCATAGTCAACAATGATAAAGGTTTGCAAAAACATGGAAACATTATTACTAACAAACAGAATGAGAATGACTTGGCTTTATCCTCGACCAAGTCTCGATAAAGCCAAGCCACCCTCGAGGGTACAAGGGGGTTTACCCCCCTAATCGTCCCAATTTTTCAAAAATTGTGTTTTACTTCGAAAGTTTAGAAAGAAAAACGCGGGGCGCAAACCAACTAAAGCCAGAGCCGGCTGGGCCGCGGGACCGCTTACACCCTCGAAGGGATATAGCATCCCCCTCACCACTCTGCGCCTAAGTTATTTGTGTACACGACCAACCCAGCCAAAATCTCCCTAACCAAGAAGAGCACAATAGAACAAAACAATCAAACGAACTTGGAGCACCTGAATCCAAACATAGTTTCTTTACAATACGAACTACTCAAACTAAAATACAAATTGGGCATCTACGCCCAAGCCTTTTAGGATCCTTCCTCTTGCGGGGGCGCGACAGCAGCAGCAGACTCTTCGCGGGCGGGAGGGTTGGTGGCAACGTCATCCACACCAGGGCGTTTCGGGCTCTGGCCTCAGTGTTGCCCGTGCCTGCCCCCTTCGGTGGCAGCGGTCATCCTGGTGGGAACTGCGGCAAGGGCCCTGGCGCTATCCCCAGCCTCCTCCACAACGGCGACATCAGCCTCAAGCACAGCCATGGCCTCAGCTTCAAGGTCGGCCTTGACCTCAGGCTCAGCGTCGGCATCCGGGCCAGCACCGTCGCCCTCACCCTCGTCCTTATCACCGAAGGGGAAGAGATCGCGCTCAAACTTGGCAGAGAGAGCCACGGCGGCATTCTCAGCGTCAGCGTCGGTCTTGTCGAGGACGGCGAGGGCAGCGTCGTCATCAAGACTCTCGTCGATGACGTAACCGCCGGGCATCGCCTCGAAGTCAATGATGTAGTGGGTCGACACCACACCGAGGGCCTTCTTGGTGCCGAGGAAGAGGGAGCCCTTCAGGCGCTCTGTCACACAGCCGCTCAAGGATCTCAAGCGACAGGGCAACGAGTGGTCTGACTGGATGTCGATCCCCTGGTTCTCCCGACATGCCTCGTTGGCGGCAACCTCCAGAGCTTGAAGCTTCCCCTGAGCCTCTAAGTAGGCGGTCTGGAGGGCCGCCGCCTTGTCCGCCTTCTCCGCCTCGGCCTTGCACAGCCCTGGAACAAGCAAGCCCACGTCAAGACAAATCTTGACGTGCAACAAAACAACCAAAAGATAACCAAGAAAGGGACAGGCCATACTCTCTAGCATGGACATGGCCTCGGTGTGCGCCTCTCGCTCCTTTCTGGAGCTGGGACCGAGCCTTCTCCAGCAGGGCCTGCACCACCGCGAGCGCCTCGCGCTCCTGCTGGAGCTGGCCCTGCACCTCCCCGAGCCGGGTCTGCGCCTCCTCGCGCGCCGAGCGCTCACGCGCGAGTAGCTCCCACTCCGCCGCCAGGTCTCGGGTCCTCTGCTCCGCCATGTCCCTCTGGGCATCACGGTCCTGCTCCGCGCGGGTGCGGTCGGCCTCGCGCACATGAGCGTCCGCCTGTAGCTGCTCCACCTGGGTGGTGAGATGGATCGCTACCTTGCCCAGCCCCTCGTTCACCTCCTTGACCTGGTAGAGCTCGGCGTACAGGTCGCATGGAGGTCGAACGCGGCGGCGATGGTGTCCTGCAATTCCACACCAAGCTGATGAGCCCCATTCCACAAGCCCCTCTCCGCCGCCATGTTCCGCCACAGATGGGCGGGATACACGGACCGCCCTGGCCACGCGCCCCACTCATCCGTGCTCGGCCCAGACCTGGGCTGGCGCGACGACGACACGACCACCTCCCACGCCGACGCCGGCGACACCACCATGGCGTCAGGGCGCACCGACGGCGCCTCGACCGGGGCCCCAGGCCCCATCACCGCGGCCCCCTCCTGTGGGGCGGGCGCATCGCCCATCACCTGGGCTGCGTCCGACGCGCGGCCCACCTCCAACTGACCGGCAGCGCCGCCATCTCCTCTCTTTTCTCCTTAACTGGGGCCACGTCCATGACGTGACCCTCTGCCTCCGCACCCGTCGCCGGGGGTCCCTCTCCCGCTCTGTCTCCGCCACCACCACCTCGCGGGTGGCCGTGGGCGCTGCAGCCCGACGCGACGTCCTGGCCGAGCGAGGTCCCCTCACGTGCGGGGAATCGAGCGCCCCGTCCTTTAGCGCCTTGATGGGCGCAAGGTCGGCAACGGCGGGCACGGCACAAGTTCTGATGGGAAAGGGAGGAAGGGTCAACAAAAATCGACCATAGCATAAAGAACAAAGAGATATGTGCAAGACTCCCCAAATGCAGTCCTGCAGCCTCCGCTTCGAACCGCTCGAGGACGACGCCCCCCTCGAGCTCGAGGTCCTACTCGACGCGCTCGGGGGCTGCGTGCCCCTCGAGCCTCTTGCGCCCTGCGACGACGCCAGCCCACCATGGAGGCGGGCGTGGCGCTCACTCGCGTCGCCGCGGGTGAAGTAGGCACGGCACGTGTCTGTGCCTCCGCAGGCGCCACCTCCAAGGGAGCCGCCGTGCCCGCCCTCGGCGGCAGCAAGGCCTCCTCCTCTTCCTCATCCTCTATCTCTTCCCCGCCGACGGGTAGACCCCCGCCGACATCATCATCGTCCTCCGAAGTATCCGGCGGCGTCACGTCATCCCTCTCACACCGGCGGACCACCTCCTCGTGGGCTTCCTTCCAGTCCCACTGCCTGTTCAGCTTGACCCTTTCAGCCGCCTTCTCCTCCCTCCGCCTCTCATCGTGGGCGCGATCCGACTCGCGAGCTTCGGGAGTTGGAGGAAGGGACTGGTTTGTGGACCGAGATACCTCCTGGCAACACAACAATAGTTGGAAATCGCGACCAGGCCACGAACCAAGACGAACAAATCAAAAGGGGGAAGGTTACTTACCAGCTTAATGTAGCCCTTCTCAGGGCGCATCTTGAACGACCAAAGGTTGTCAGGATTACATGCAGCCGCCCGTGCCCTCGTGGTGGCTGTTGGCACTTCTTATGATCCAATATCAGGATTAAGAATCCCGGTACTAGGGTAAGGAGTGCTTCAGTGGTTTTCCTTATGGCGTAGTAAAATATAGAAATATTCTGCAAGCGCACAGAATCACCGCTATAGCACTTCACCTGGGAGTATCCCGAGGTATCATAATTTATATTTCCGCAAGGATGCTTTGGCAAGAATATTCTTGGTGACAATTCACCTCCAATATCAAGCAAGATCGAAGAACCAGCTAAGACAAAGACTTAAACAAGATCTAGAAGCACTAGAACTAGAACCGACTATAGTCTAAACACGATATAGATGCAACTAGAATAAAGTAGAAGCAGGCAATAAATGACAAAGGCAAAGTGATAAAGACAACTATATTGATAACTCAAGTCTTACAAAAGGAAAAGGAAAAGTTACAAGAGCTTATACCAGAGCTTCTGAAGATGACTCCGGAACCTCCGAGGCAAAGCTCGACTCAACTCTAACTCCCAACTAAACTATCCTAACCCTACTAGAATGAAAGTGGAAATGAGCTCCTTGGCTTAGTGTGTGTGAAACCGGTCATGGGACACCTCCTTTTATAGCAAGTTATGGCGGTTGAGCTTGGGTAACCGCCAAGGCACCCAGGGGGATATTCCCCTGGATTCGGGTGAACCGACTAGTTCAGCCGAACTCCCTGGTTCGGCCAAACCAGTGGATCCACCGCCTTGGCCACCCAAGGGCCAGGATTGATCCCTAGGGTTGGTTTGGGCAGTGGGGGCGGTTCGGCCGAATGGATGGGTTCGGCCAAACTGGGCCGGAGGCCCATGCCTGCCCCCCTGCACCGCCTTTGCTCCCCTAGGCTTCGTGGATGACTTGATCCAGGTGGTCTTCATGTTGGTTTGGCCCATAAGTGAGGTGGCGGTCATCCACGTGTCATGCATCATCATTGCTTGATCGTTGCTGACGTGGATGCCTCCCGGTTGTGCTTCGCGTTGTGTACGGCTAAGGGGGGTAACCGGCCCAATCGTGTCGCTCGGGCGAATCGGTGAATTCCGACCTCTATAGCATGTATTTCTCGTTGTTGTATATGCACAAGTAGAACTCACCAAAACTCGTGGAACTTTGTTAGAAATAAACCTAAGTACATGGACTGTTGCATAAAGCCTCTTTTATTCACGAGTATTGGTGGTCGAATTGGGTTGTAACGACCGCCATCAGCGGCATACTCCTTGAGGAGCGTCTCCTCCAACATCCGCGAGGCCGCCAGGGCCTCCGCGTCCGCATCCGCCGTCATCCTGAACATGGGGAGCGACCTCTCCATGAGAGGGACCACCCTCCGATGGTGAAAGTGCGTGATGACGGTGCCCGCGGTCACTCCCCTCTTGACCAACACGCGCAAGGCGTCAGTGAGAGGGCGGAGTTTCTTCCGCAACTTCTTGCTGGAGGCGCCGTATTCCCAGTCGGCGCCCTTCTCCGTCAACACCTTGCTCGTGTATGGCAGAAGCCCCGGGCATCGTTGCGCAGGTAAAACCACCCCTTCTCCCAGCCGTTGTTGTTGCTGGTCATCTTGCAGGGGACGTACATGTGCCTCCGATGAGGGTGCACCGAGAGCGTAAGGCCGCCGGCGCATACGGGCCTGCGCACCCCCTTCCCCACACTAGTCGTGCTGAGCTCGGCCCTGAAGAGGTGGGTCCACAGGTCCCAGTGCACCTCGATCCCCAGCATCCCCTCGCAGACACCATCGAAGGTTGCCTCTTGCGAGATGGCGTTGGGGACGAAGTTGTGGATCTCCACGCTGTAGTAGTCGCACATGCCCCGCATGAATCGGCTGGCGGGGGTGTTGAACCCCCGCTCGTGGAAGCGCATAAAGCTCACCATGTACCCCTCCGACGGGTTCGGCGCCCGGGCCACCACCAGTGGCATGACCCACGCCGGCTTCTCCAAGTCGCCCCGCGGAGAAAGCTGCCCCACGCGCACCAGCTCCTCCAGAGCGTGCTCGATGACAGATGACGGGCTCCACTCCGTGGCTCCCTCAAGCACAACCATGGCGGTAGACTGGAAGGCAAAAACGGAAGGCGGCGAGAGCGGGCACAGCGAGTCGCAAGCGGCAAAGCACAAGAGAGCACGAGGACGCGAAAGGCGAAGGCGAGAGCTGGATGCGCGAATGGCTAGGGTAAAGGAATCCCCTCCCCCCGCTTTCCCTTTTTATAAAAAGAAGGAGATGATGAACCTCGCCGTGGAAAACAAAGCGAGTAACCAGGGCGTGCTCGCCATCCCACCCTCGAGCCCGTGACTCGAGGGTTACCCTGCGTCCGCCTCAAGGCCCTACTGATCAGGAGTTCGAAGCCTGGCCCTCAAAAGGGTTCGACAGGTGCCCTAGATGAACAGAGTCAGGGATGATTCGGGCGTGCTCATCGGACTTAACCCTGAACCCGAAGTTCGGGGACACCCCTGTTGTGTTCAAGGCCGGACAAAGGCAGCTCATCGAGGGATCCCATCGACGGAGTGCTTTCGCGCCCTCGGCCCCTATCGGATGGGACCGAGCCCTGCCTAGCAAGCCTTTGCGAGCGCTCTCATGGACGTGTCTCCGGACCATGAGCCGACCCCTAAAGAACGGGGCACGGACGTCCACTTGAACTACCCGCTAACAGCTCACCGAAGCATCCGTGGCTCGCGGCCCACTCGAACGAAGCACGGATCGCTTCACCCCTCACCCCCGCTGAAGGGTCGAGACCCAAAGCCTAGGAATTCCCCTGATCGTCTCTCACGGGACAGAGCTCGGGGGCTCCTCGCACCATAGCCAGAATCATCACCATTGCGTTGAACCCCCACGCCACTGCGTCGAACCCGTGCAGGGTCTACCCCCAGACAAGTTCGACGCCACCACAACCGTGTAAATGCCGGCTGAGGCAAACACGAGTTTGGCTCGATACAAAAGTCTATAGCCCTTGCACGAGTGTAATCACTCCTGCAAAGGCTCGGGGGCTACACCCGCGGGTGTGCTGGCGCGCCCCCACGACAAATCACGCAAGCCCAAAGATAAATTCCCGCACATGACGCCTACAACAACAACCCCGGAACCCAGCCTTCGCCAGACAGGTCGCCATTCTGGCAAAGGCTTGGGGGCTACTGTCGGGGACAACCATAAGGGGTCTCCTAAGCATCAAGGTAATCACCTTCAAAAAACGCAAACCAAGGACCGTAGCCCAAAAAACCTGCATGGGCTGGAAGTTACCCAAACACATGTTGAGCCATGGCCCGTTACGGCCTGGAGCGGCCCAACAGACGACCAGGCTTGCCCCTCGAGAGGGCACACCAAACTCTGCCTCGCTCGAGGGTCGTTTGCCCCCTCGAGCGGTCGCTATACACTCTCCGCCTCGCTCGAGGGTCTCCGCCCACCCTCGAGCGAGCCATCGCGTCTGCCTCGCTCGAGGCCTCCCCTCGACCCGCAGCGGGAACGCCCAACCACTCCACTCGACAATGGCATTTAATGCCACGCCCTGCCGCCGGGCGTCAAAGTCAAAGGAAGAATCTCTCCCCGCTCCACGCCGCTGACACCACCAGGCCCACTATACCACCTACTCCCGTCGCTGTGCGACCTCTCCATCACTGTGCGGACTTGCCGCCACAGTTGAAGCATGCCGAGCCCTGTGCAGACAGGCCGGACATCAGTCCGTCGCACTATGCTACCTGCTCCCGTCCTCCCCCCCACGACGACACCCTCGAAAGGGCATGGGGGCACCCTCGAATGGGTGTACGGGCGGAAGCTGGGCACAGACTCCGGTCAACGCGACCGCCGGGACGATGTCAGCCATGTCCAGTCTACCAACCCCGATCACAGTACCGCCACGCCCGACAATGGGCGAGCACGAGCAGCACTATTCCAACAGGAAACGCCACTCCAGCTCCTGCACTTCCAACTCCTGTCCTCCCTGTGCGGCAGGACCCTCGAGGTAGGCATAGGAGCACCCTCGAGCAAGCGGGCGGACGACGGCCTAACGCTGGTCGAGGCCGGACCACCACTCGAGGCCACTCTAGGACAAGCACAGGGGAGACCACGGCGCCCGCAGGAGCCGGAGCGCCACCATAACTCGTGCCAAGAGCAAGGATCCACAAGGACGGGAGCACACCCGGTGCACGATCGCACGTACGCTTCGATTGTAGCAAATCACTGTACCCTCGACTGTAACCTGCCTCTCCCTTGGTCTATAAAAGGGAGAGACGGGCGCCCTTCAGGGCGACAAGTCCACCAGACCACGAACATGCGCACGATCGCTACTCCATCACGATATTGGTACTCTGCCTCAGTCACTCCACTCATAGGGACTTGGAGACACCTTCTCCTCTCCCGCATAGCTTGTAGCCCCCCACTGCAAGCACCCCGGTGCAAGATAAAACAGTGCCACGAGCACACCCTACTGGACGTACGGCCCTGCGGCCAGAACCAGGATAAACCCGTGTCCTTGTGTTAGCTCTTGCATCAACCGATAAGGGACAAGAACACAGGACATTTCTGATCGGTGTCAGGTAGTGGCGGACATTCTCGGCACCGACAACTACATTAATGTTCAAATTGTACGTTGAAATTATACCGAGACGATCACTCGGTACATCTACTTATCGTCAACCCTATGCACACGTTTTCAAAGAAAAAATCATTAAGAATAGATGAAAAGAAAATCAAAAAATGAGCATTCCATATGGTGGATACTCATAGATCAATCACACATATTCTGAAAGTTGATTTAGTCTTCAACACATCATTTTTTTTGAAAGTAAAGGCAGGAGCACTGCCGATTCATTTAAGAAGAAGAAGCAATTGTACATTACGCGCCGAAGCGAACACCACCACACACAAACAACGCACGCGAACAACGCATACAACATAACACTACACCACCACAAACTGGGAGAGAAGCCAAATGAAGCCACCCATGAACTGCACCGTCGTCGCCAACGCTGTGCCACGCCAAATGTCGCGGCCCGCTGCAAGCCCGGGCGGCAACTCGAACTCCTCCATCATGGTGCCATCCTCCTCGAACTGTGCACACATGATCGTCGATCCTCCTGTCCTAGTGGAGCTTTAGCAGAAACTCCCGTCATGGCGCCAAAAAAAACCACTGATCCTGGCCACTCTGCGTGAGGGCCTCGCCTCTCCCACCGCCTCGCACTCCTCTACCAAGAACTAAGATATCTGAAACCGCTATGAGAGTAAGACCTCAGCCCATCCGTCGCCGGAGTCAGCACCGCAGCATGCGTGCCAACTGAAAGCCTCCAGCACCCATGGGCCCTTTGTACCTTCCTACCAACACGGACGAGGCGCACCTCCATTGCTATCGCGCGCGAGCATCACCACCAAGCAACCGACACTGTCTAGCCAAGACGGGTCTCTAGATGCGGCGCCTCCAAGGGGGGCACGACGTCAATAACGTCGCCGCCGCATGTCCATAAATGGACAAGGTTTTCACCCTAGAGAACCCCGTGTAGTAGGACACGGTGCATTGTTGACACTTCTTACGATCCAATATCAGAATTGGAGAATCCCGGTACTGGATGCAAGGAGTACTATTCAGTGGTTTTCCTTATGGCTTAGTAAAATATAGAAATATTCTGCAAGCGCATAGAATCACCGCTGTAGCACTTCACCTGGGAGTATCCCGAGGTATCGTAATTTATATTTCCGCAGGGAAGCTTTGGCAAGAATACTAGTGAACAGATATTCGAGGCTATCAGAGAAGGGTACACGACTAAAGAAGACAGGGGATAAACGGTATCGGATGGGAGTGGATATACCGGACACACAGCTCAAGGGATACTCAGGTAAGGGAGAGAAGAGATAGATAGCTGGGAGGACAACGAGAAGAGATAGAGGACTCCTGGATTCTTTATCTATCTAGGCCAAGTGGTTAGAGATACAGCGGCTAAAGAGCCAGCACTAAAAGGTCCGGAATAAGTCTATGTCTTCTTGGGGACTACAGGCCCCCGACACGCAGAAAGGGATGAGAAGGGGTGCCGGCTACCCTAAACCTTGGGTCCTAGGACACCGGAACTAACGTGATGGGCTACAAAGACCGGAGGGCTGTCACCACCTCACGGCTACCACCTCCGTTGCGACGGGCAGAAACTAAGGTTACTGACAAGTCTAGGAACCACTCCTACACAGATCAATAACTACTTACTTCGCTAGCAGAAGCAAGCAACTCGAACTCACACCCCAATGACAAGTCAACGCTAGTGTGAGCAGAATCGAAGAACCAATTAAGGCAGAGACTTAAGCAAGAACTAAGAGCACTAGGAACTAGAGTCAACTATAGTCTAAACACAATATAGAAGCAACTAGACTAAAGTAGAAGCAACTATATAAGGCACAAGTAGAATAAAGTAGATACTATTGATAACTTGAATGTCATACAAAAGGGAAAGGTAAAAGATACAAGAGCTAATACCAGAGCTTCTGAAGACGACTCCGGAACCTCCGAGGCACAGCTCGACTCGACTCTAACTCCCAACTAAACTAACCTACTCTACTAGAATGAAGTGGAAGAGCTCCTTGGCTTGAGTGTGTGTTGAATGTGCAGCTTGGCCTTCAATTTATAGGTGCCATGGTCGGTTTAGGCAGAGTAGGAGGCAAGGAAGCTAGGGGGGGTACCCCCTGATCCCGCGGGCGGAGAATGGCGGTTCGGACGAACCGACCTGTTCGGCCGAACCGTCCATTTGCACCGCCTTGGATCCTGTGGCCTGGGGCTGCTCCCTGGAGGCGGTTGGCCGTTCGGCCGAACCGGCCCGTTCGGCCGAACGGGCCCGGGGGCGTGGCAGCCCTCTGATCCACCGCCTCTGCTCCTGGTTGGCCTGGATGAGTTCCACTTGGCCGGGGTGTGCTTGTTCTCGCGGATTGGTGACGTGGCATGGGCCCGGTTGAGTTGGCGGGAGTTCTGCATGGCTTGCACAGTTGTCGGATGACTTGGCGGTGATGTGGATGACTCCCGGTGGCCTGTACAGCTAAGGGGGATAACCGGCCGAACATAGCAGTCGTGATATTGTACCTGCAAACATGACACTCACCAAAACTCGTGGAACTTTATTAGAACTAAAACCTAAGTACATGGAATGTTGCATAGTCTCTCATTTATTCCCGAGTATTGGTGGTCGGATTTGGGTTGTAACGACCGCCAACAAGCTCCCCCAAGCTAGCCTCTTTGCTCGTCCTCGAGCAAAGTTGCGAACTTAGGCTCGGTGGATCAGGAGTTGCTACAATGTCATTTTTCTTGCAGGTAACTTCATGACAACAAGTACTCAAACAAATACTTGAATCACTAGCAAGGTATTAAATCACCATTTTACATATGGGGCTTATAGCAATCTCCTTATCTTGGGCGGTTGAAGGAATGAACAGATTAACTTAGTTTTATTCCACTCTACTCTTTTCAGGATCCTATCTCGGAGTTTTCACCCTTTTGTGAAAGATAAGTAGTTCCTCATTGGTTCACTCAATCGCTCAAGTGTATTTGAATCCTCACCAAAGGCTTTGCCTTCTTTTCATCCTAACATCTAATTTGGCTTTTGTGTGGTTCAGGGACAAAGGATGAAGGCATACAAGCATCTTATATTTTGCTAAGTCAAAGACTGGATCTTAGGAAAATCAAATCACACTCTAGATCGTGAAGTGCAAGTGTGTGGAATATATGGAGTGGAATATATATGTGGAGTGGAATTTGGCGGAATTTCATTGATTGATTCTTCCTCTCCTTGATTTGTTTTTTTCGAGAGTATGGGCTATCTTTTATTCATATTTTTGTCATGCCTTTTTGGCATGCTTTTCTTTTGATCATATTTTTGCCATGTCTTTTGACATGCTTTTTTTTTCTCATATTTTTGCCATGCCACTTGGCATGCTTTTCCTTTTTTTTTCTTTTGCATAGCCCATGCCTCTACTTCATAGATTTTGAGAGAGGGAATCAAAGAACATGAAACTTTATTTTATGTAATGGATGATGGTATGATTTTTGCTAACTCCCAAAGTAGGAATTGCAAGTGAGAGGTGGAGTGTTTGTGAATCTCGATCTTGGAAGCATGAAAAGATTCCTCACTAAGGTCACAACAATTTGACAAAACTCACTAAGATGACGAGCAGCATATGGTAGAAAGTTTGGAACTAATCCTATCATACTGGCTCTGGTAGGTATTATGACCAATGAGGAACTTTGTTTTTATTTTTGAAAGCATAATCATCCGAGATTTTCACCATACTAAGAGCAGAAATAGAATTCAACCAAAGTCTCACTATATCAATTCCCACAACAACCTAGACTTGGAATAAAGCATGTGCTCCCACAAGGTTCAGGTTCATTTTTACTCATGCCAAATAACTCAAGCATAGTCAAGCAACTAGTTGCAACAAAGTACTAGCAAAATTAATGACAGAGCAACTATTCATCATTTCCAAGGTGAGAGACATATGGTTCATTCCATGCATAGTTGGAAGTTGATTTTATTCATTATACATTTATAGCAATCTTTACTCATGCCGAATAACTCAAGCATAGTCAAGCACTAGTTGCAACAAAGTACTAGCAAGATTAATGACAGAGCAACTATTCATCATTTCCAAGGTGAGAGACATATGGTTCATTCCATGCATAGTTGGGAGTTAATTTTATTCAAGGGAAATATTTTTTTTTATTTTTTTATCTGCAACCTAAGGAAAGGGAAAATGCGAATGCATGAACAAAGTGCTGGGTGGTTCAGACATACCTGGTGGGGGTCCTCCCCCAAGCTAGAACGCTTCACTGGTAGGGATTGAGTCTTGCGAGGTACGCGGCCAGCTGCTCGGACTGCTCCCGGACATCATGCTGGATGGATGACACCATCCCGTCATTCTCTTGGAGGTACTGCGAATGACGGGCTAGTGTGTCTTGAATGCCCCGTGTCCGGTCGTCGATGACGTCGACCCGGTCGGAGATGTATGACAACTCCCGACCGTAAAGACCAACGAACAGAGCAAGGATAAACCCTCTTGAGGAACGGCCTTCCAAGAATGAGGGGCGTCCTTGTGTCAACTTTCATGTCAAGTACCACGAAATCCACAGGGACAAAGAACTCCCGGATTTTCACCGGAATGTCCTCGGCTATCCCCGCGGGATGGCGGATTGACTGGTCCGCTAGCTGCAAATACATAGTTGTAGGGGACAAGGAAGAATGATCGAGTTTATCGTACACTACCTTGGGCATGACGCTGACACTTGCTCCAAGGTCGCACAGGGCTTGGTTGAAGTGTTGATCACCGATCGAGCATGTGATGGTAGGACATCCTGGGTCCTTCTTCTTCTCTGGGAGATTATTTAAAATAGCTGCGCTGCAAGCTTCTGTTAGCTTTATTACCTCGGTGGTCGGCAGGGCTCGTTTGTGGTTGAGGATGTCCTCAAGGTACTTGGCGTAGGGCTCTCGGAAATACCGTCATAGCCACCCACTTGTGCATAAAGCGCAGAGTGGGGTTATGGATACTGTTCATGCGGGGTGCATGGCAGTTGGTATTTCCGGAAATCCTCTTCCAGAATGCGACCCGATCAAACCTTCTCAAAGCTCTTCTTGGCTCTAAAGAGCAACGACTTGAAAAACCAAGAGCCAAGCTAAAATCCCTCCAAGAGCAGAACTCTTGGTTGAAAAATCTGAAGCGAATCCTCCCATTTTCGGAAACCAGAGTGGAAAGAAACTCGAGCGTGAGTAAGTACGAACCTGGCTCGTTGATCTCCCAGAAGTTCTCCCAGCCGACGGCATGGAAGATCTCCGGGAACTCCTCGTCCATCCCCTTTATTCTCAGTAGGTCCCGATCGAACACACGGGTGTGCTCGAACTCCTTCAGCCTGAGCTCTTTGAAGGTGCTTCTCTCCCGGTCCGTCCAGAGAACAATGTCGTTCTCGCTCAGGAGCTGCCTGGCTTGGGTACTGCAGAGCCCCCACCCAAGCCAAGCTGCTCCAGCCTCATCCTCGTCCATCCGGCTCGAGCCACGAGACGGGGCTGGGGAACTCCCAGCATCGTCCGAGCGGCGGTTAAGCCGGGTGGAACGACGGAGTGCGGCGATGAGCTTCGACATGGCTCCTGCAAAATGTTAGCACAGAAACGACTACCCGAAGGACTGAGTATCAAAGGTTAGCACAAGAAATCAAGTCAGTCGACGTCCGCGTTTGAGGCCACCTACGACATGTACAACGGGGCTGGTACATCTCAGGTCTGGTAAGGGTATTCTACCGACTACTGAGCAGTTCAGAGGATACGAACAGATACTTGCTTCGGGACTACAATGCCTCCGACACACAGAAAGGGATGAGAAGGGGTGTCGACTACCCTGAACCTTGGGTCCTAAAGCACCACTACTAACGTGATGGGATAATAAACAATAGCAAGATCATGAGAAGACAGATACGGCTACCACCTCCGTTGCGACGGGTAGATTCTGAGCTAGTCTCAAGTACAGGCACCACGCCTAAACTAGTCAACTAATACTTATCTACTGCAGACAGATAAGCAAACAAGCTAAGCAGCTAGCATACAATTATACTATACCACTAAGCATTGAACGAAGAACGGTGCAAGTAAAGTAAGCAAGAACTGAATGCTCAATTAATCAGAGAGAGTTACAAGAGTTACCAGACATGCCCCGGATGTTACTCGAAGTGATGTCGCATCTGTAGAGGTACAGCTAGAAGAGGGGCCGACACTCCGGCTCCTCTCCTGGACGCTCACCTCTCCTCTCTCCCTATTCTACTGATACAAGTGGCGGAACTTGGCAACGCTCACTTCTCTCTTGTGTTGTGTACTTTTTGTCACACCCAGGTTTTTATATAAACCCGAAGTGCTGCTATATGTGTGCCCAGGATGTCCACAGAATACATAGAGCTAACAAATATGATAAACAGAGTACATATGCTCGAAATAAAATAATTTAAATCAGAGTTAGCACATACACAGCGGAAGTCGAATCTTCAACTCGAAGGCGAAGCCGCAGTCCACAGGGACACCGACTGGTTGACCACAGCTTAGTAGTACTCCATCTGTTACCCATCCCGGAATGTCGAGTAATAGCAAGTGTAAGTAAATGTCTTACTTAGCAAGTATAGCACAGGTATGAAGGCTCAAAAAGGCTTGACACGGCTTAACTGCATTGGCACTTTTAGTTGATTCATTTTAACATTATCAAAATTACTACAATTAAATGAATCCCGGGTTTCGGATCTTCCGGCCCATAGTCGGATGATCCGACAGAGTCGGGCCAAACCCTAAAAACTTAGGAACCGAAGATTTAGCCCACCAAACGATACGAGATCATAGGGAAGCATTCTAGACATGTATATGAGATGATTGACCATGGGGAAAACAACTAGAACCTCCTACATTGAGAGATCGGGCGATGGGGATTTTGAATCAATACCGTTGAGATTTCCCGCGAAAACTCCGGAAGATCCGAGAGGAATAGAGTCTTGGAGTGTTGGGGAATCAAAGGATGCCACTTGACGAAGAAAACCACGATCCAATCTTCAAATCGCAGTATGGGTGTCACACCCGGATTTACACAGAAACCCGAATGCTACTATATGTGTGCCCAGGAAGTCCATAGAACACATATAGTCAACAAATATGATAACAGAGACACAAATGCTGAAAATAAATGCTTTATTAATGAGAGAGTTTACATCAGAGTTGCTTCATAAATAAACTAACCAATACAGCGGAAGACTAATAATAACTCTCCCTAAACGAGGCCGTGCTCCACAGGGACTCTGACTGGGAGAACACACTCAGTAGAACGGCAGATCCTCCGGAAACTCAGCAGCAGACTCATGCACAGCCCAATCTGTTACCCATCCGGGATTTTGCAGCAAAATGACATAAATAAAGCAAGTGTAAGTAACAGAGTTACTTAGCAAGTATAGCACGGGGTATGAGGCCAAAAGGTTTGACTCGGTTTGACTGCATTAGCATTTTTAGTTGATTCATTTTAACTGCATCCAATTTACTACAAGTGAAAAGGACTCCCAGTTGTAACCCAATTATATAGTGTAAGTCATTAAACAACAATAATAACCATCAAGTTCTATTCGAAAAGGAACGCCAGGCCGCTCATGACCTTGAGCAAGGCTATCATGATAGATTGTACACTCTGCAGAGGTTTCACCCTTTACCCACCAGTCGCGTAAAAGTTCAAAAGAACTTAGCACCCAACCACGCACATCAACTCTACCGAGGTGTGACGGCATAGGGACGCTACGAGGCTTTTCACAAGACACCCTAACAAGACAGTGGCCGCTTATGGTACAGCACAGGCAGCATGGCCCAGGCACCGAGGATGACGTACGCCTATGGAGTCTCACCATAGGGGGGTCAATGGCGCGTCCAATGCGCAACAAAATACCAACAACATAAATAAAAGCGCAACGCGTGGAGTTCTCAATCTCTGAGACCCCGACACGGGACTGTGCCTCACAGGGACATAGCCGACGGATCACCCGTCCTCGGTGGATCAAGACATACTCTCACCAATGTTTCTCATAAACGCCGTCGGCCCATCGGTAACCACTATCTAGCTAGAGCCGTACAAGCTACTTGACCAAGACCAGAGCCATTATAGTTCTGGCGGTGGCAACAGGCTCCTGGGTTTCCGCTTTAAGAAACGGTCCTTACGGAGAGACACTAGGGCCTGGCACGCAGCTGACGCCCTAGTTCCCTTAACCATGTTGCTAAAAAGCATATTTTAACATCAAGGTTGGAGTGAACCATTAAATCAGGATTAACAATTAAATAAAGGTGACAGTAGCTGCGCGTAGCAAAGATTCTACCCATATGCATAAACCCAAGGTAACAAGGAATAGGATAAACAAATTCTAGGTACAACCTTAATGGTACATCAAATTAGACACATGCATGAATGAAATAATGATTAAAAGGGTGAATGGGTAGCAAGAATTTGTCCGTGCTATGACTTGCCTCAAATCCGGTATATACACTTTAGTCTTCGGGTCT
>OAMR01001081.1:166768-178304 GCA_900205405.1 Echinochloa crus-galli
TGGGGCCTGGGAGGCCAATTCGCCCGAACCAGCTGGTTCGGCCGAACTGGGCCTGTTCGCCCGAACAGGTCCCAGGGCCCCAGGTGCGTGGCCTGTGCTTGTGGTTCGAGGATTTGGTCGTGGGATAATTCGGATCAAGGTGTTTTTCAAGGATTAGGAGGTATTTGGCCCAGGAGGATTTGGAGATGATGATATGAGTTTTGTATTTTTCTGTGTCTCTCAGGTGGTGGCCGTATCAAACCAGGTATTTCTGTCGAGCCGAAGATTGGTTCCTGGAGCGTCTCACCATTGCCCTTCGGTCGGATTGCAAGCTAAGGATGAGGAGTCCATATTGGTCTTCAGCCTCATGACCCCTTTATTTTTCTCTTCTCCCTTTTTGGGATTTTTTTTCAATTGGGATTTCATGAGTCCTTTATTTGCTTTTTCTCATTCTCTCTCTTTTTTTCTTTTTTTTTCAGGGTATCACCGAGGCATGAAGACTTCTACTATACTCCGATGATAGATTCGCTTGCAACCGAACTAAGGTAATGTGATCACTCTAGGGACTCAAAATTCGACCTTATGGAGGAAGAAGACATTCATCCTCCTTGAGACTAACTTAGTTTATTCCCGTCGCAACGGAGGTGGTAGCCGGGAGGTGGTGACAGCTCTTCCGGTCTTTGTAGCCCATCACGTTAGTTCCGGTGTCTTAGGACCCAAGGTTTAGGGTAACTGGCACCCCTTCTCATCCCTCGATACCTTGGAATACTCCCGGGTGAAAGCTACATCGGTATCCGTCCGCTTGCGGATTTATCTGTAGGCTGTAAGGAGTGCCAACAAGCTTTCTGGCGCCGTTGCCGGGGAACGGTAGCTGTTCTGATTCCGAACCCAAGTTATTCGTGTATCCCACCACCATCCATTATATGGATTTCACCCTCACCTTACGCCAACACTCGGCTCCAAAGGGCGCTTGTTTGGAGCCACCACCATCATCACATCCCATATCCGCACCCGGCTATGAGCTACGTCCCGGCTTCATAGCCATGGTTTGTGAGCAATCGTTCTCAGGAACGAAGGTCGAGAGTCCATACGCGCATTTGCGCGAGTTTGAGCAACTCTGCTCATGCCTGACCATTGCGGGCATGACACAAGAGACACTCAAATGGAAGCTGTTCCCGATCTCATTGACGGGAGGAGTGAAGAAATGGTACTCTCTAGTTATCGGCAAGATGGACGGGAGCTGGGAAGCTCTCAAGGAAAAATTCTGCCTAAACTTCTTCCCAATCTCTAAGGTAGCCAGCCTCCGAGCGAAAATCATCAACTTTAAGCAATTAAAGGGAGAGTCGTTAGGAGTTGCTTGGGCTCGTTTCCAGCAAATCTTAGCCTCCGGACCAGACCTAGGCCTGTCGGAACCCATCATCCTCCAACATTTCAACCTTGGCCTCTGTCCCGTAGCCGCTACTTTCCTGGACTCTGCTTCAGGAGGATCGTTCCTTCATTTGGTCCCCAGTGCAGTGAGGATAGTCCTGGATCGTATCCTGGACAACACTCCCCATACTGGAATCTATGATGAACTCCCCGATGAAGAAGAGAAACAGCCTGAACCTAAATCTGAAGAGCCAGTACAAACCCAATCCAAACCCGTTAGCTCTTCCATTCTGTCCATATCCGAAGCTCATCTTGAACCACAACCAGATCCTAGCCCAGCCTATGATCCATTCTACACCACTCCCTATGACTTCGACGATGATCTCTTTGAGGACATCGGGAGTGCAGCGAGTTTCCCACGGGAACGTTGTGTAGAGGCCATAGACCAAGCCCCCGACAAAGAAGAACTGGAATACCAGAGAGAATACCTCGGACGTCTCTCTGCTATCATGAGTCGGGAGTGGCTAGAAGAGGCCGAAGCCTCAGCCGAGGTAGTCATTATGCCCAGAAAAATTCAAAGGATATTTTGCGAGGTCCTGGGCAATGACACAGAAATCGGGTACGACCGAGCCTTGGGATCAACATAATCTCTAGCTCGTTGGTGCGCAACAAACTCCCTGGTGTACCTTGGTCGTTCTCTCAAAAATGGCTAAAAGTCACTTCAGGAAGAATCCTGGACTGTTTGGGCATTAAGATTAACGATCCTGAACTGTTCATGGATTTCCATATCTTCGATCTATCCAGCAACACCACTCATTCCATCTTCACAGGTAGACCGATCTATAGGATCTTGGAAAAAGCGCCAAATAACCAGCTAGTAGAGCTTAGGATCGGCAAAAAACTCACTGTTCTGGAGAAGAATCGATCGGTCTTAGGATATTCTCTCCAAGACCTGAAAGGGATTAGCCCAAATCTCTGTACCCATCGTATCCCGATCGATTCTGAAGCTATGCCATCTCGGGAACCTCAAAGGTGGCTAAACAATGCCATGAGAGAGGTTGTGAAAAAGGAAGTTCTCAAACTCCTTCACGCTGGGATTATTTCCCAGTTCCCAATAGCGAGTGGGTTAGCCCCGTCCAAGTCGTTCCAAAGAAGGGAGGAATGACGGTAGTGTGCAACGACAAAAACGAGCTCATTCCTCAGCGCACTGTCACCGGATGGCGTATGTGCATAGATTATCGTAAACTCAACAAAGCCACCAAGAAAGAACACTTCCCTCTCCCGTTCATAGACGAGATGCTTGAACGGCTAGCCAAACACTCCTTCTTCTGCTTCCTTGATGGTTACTCTGGATATCACCAAATGCCTATCCATCCTGATGACCAGAGTAAACCACGTTCACATGCCCTTACGGGACGTATGCCTATCGGCGTATGTCCTTCGGGTTGTGTAACGCACCTGCCTCTTTCCAACGTTGCATGATGAACATCTTCTCCGATATGATTAGAATACCCTTACCAGACCTGTACCCTCTCTACCCTCCTATCATTTCTCTTCTCTCCTTGTTGTTGTCATCCACCTCATTTCATCCATACCATTCGTTCACTCCATCCCGCTACTCCTGGGCAGCTTAGTTTAGAATCAGACCACTTCTCGTTCTCCACCAAATAAAGCGGAAGACTAAACCCTCAACTAATGAAGCCGCACTCCCACAGGGACTCTGACTGGGAGAACACAACTCAGTAGAAAGGCAGATCCTTCCGGAACTCAGCAGCAGTATCAGGCGCAGACCAGTCTGTTACCCATCCAGGATTTTGTTGAATTAAAGCAAGAGTAAGTAACAGAAATTACTTAGCAAGTATAACACGGGGTATGAACTGTCTCTTATACACATCTAGATGTGTATAAGAGACAGGGCTAAAAAGGCTTGACACGGCTTAACTGCATTAGCAATTTTAGTTGGTTCATTTTATTTCATCCAAAGTTACTACTGTGAAAGGAACCCAGTTGTAACCCAATTAATAATGTAAGTGACATTAAACAACAGTAATAATAATAAACCATTTTCTAACCAAAAAGGATCTAGGCCGCTCGTGACCCTGAGCAGCGACAAGAAGTGAACTCCCTTTCGCCCTTTACCTACCGGTCGCGTAAAAGTTCAAAGAACTTTAAACCCAGTCATGCCGAGGTGGATCAGACCTCTCAAACCACACTTCCGAGGTGTGATCGCATAGGGACGCTACGAGGCTTTTCACAAGACACCCTAACAAGACAGTAGCCGTTGCAGTAATACAAGGCGGTGAAACCCTAGGCACCGAGATTGACTTATCCCTACGGAGTCCACCATAAGGGGTCAATGGCATCCTGAGCGCGGGCCTCATGCCATATGGTGATGAGGACATCACCTACAACACGAGTACATCTACACCAGCAGGACCTTCTCCTACACTCCAGACGCCACACCCTGGGCCAATCACGAGGGCCCGTGCAAGAGAATTTAACTTCGTCATACTATTGAAGAATGAAGGCCTAAAAGATCTCAAGTTCGAATCCAGTTCGGAGTCCAGGAGCAGCACGCATTAAAAACGACGCCCCGGCCACATACCGAGTCCGTTTTGGATGTTCTTTATATGGATGGAAAGCTAATTTCAAGGAGTTTCCAATGGCACCGGTCTCATGCCCAAATTTGTCCGGAGTCAACGGGAATCGTTGAAACAAGTTGACGTCCAGAATCTGCCAAGTGTTGCAGTCGACAATTTTGTTGGGCCTTAAGCCCAAGTTGGGGGCGCCCCACCTCTGGTCGCCCCAACCCTAGGACGCCCCTCTTTATGTACTCAGTAGCCGCCATCCTAGAAAGATGAGTTTTGTTTTACATCTAGCTTTAGCTACTCTCGAACACGCGCAAATCAGCTGAAGAATGAAGGCCTAAAAGATCTCAAGTTCGAATCCAGTTCGGAGGCCAGGAAGGGTCGCTTTGTTGAGTTTGTGTTCGTGGTCGAGTCTTGTTGCTGGTTTAGATCGTATTCGTGTCGTGGTAGTCCAACCGCCCGCTGCCGTGATTCGTTTGTTTCCGCCGCTATCCCATCCACCACAGCCATACAACAAGTCGAGCCACCACATTACTTGACTTGCCCCGCTAGCCGCCTTTGTGTGAACTCTCGTTGTGCAAGCCCTAGATAGGTTGCAAACCGCTTTGATCCGCCTTTGCATCGCATACTTGGTCCTTGTTCATCTGGCGAATACCTATTGCTTGCCTTTGCCGAACGCTAGGAGGAAGTAACCCTAGCCGCTGCTGTTGTGCCTCTCCAGAAAACCATAACTTGAGGTACCTTCGATAAAACGGGCATAACTTTTCGCTCGGTGCTCCGTTTTGGCTCAATTTTTTACAGCAGGTTTGTGACTCCATTGTGAGGGGCATAACTTTTCGCTCAGTGCTTCGCCCTGTTTGCCCTGGTCCCTGTTTGCCCCAGTCAAAAAATTCAAAAAAATCGGGAAGATAAAGAAAAAAATTGATCAAGTCGTTTTCAGTTTTTCAGGAAACGTTCCTGATTTTCTGTAGACCGCATCCTTGCTCCAAAAAAGTTGCAAATTTGTGTGGTTGGAGCTTTTGATATCCTTGTTCGGAGAAAAATATAAAAAAATAGTTGAAAAAATAAAAAAATTCGTGATTCCTACTAGTCAGGAGGGAAATTGAGGGAAATCCTGAAAAGATTAAAAACGATTGCATAGCAAGTGCTGTTTGCTGGTTCTGTGCGCTTTTATCCTTTGTTTCTTGTCCAACTTGTTCTGCTACGCCTAGGATACGTCTTAGCCAGCAATTGTGACTTGTACTTTGGATACTTATTGAACTTTGCTCCTCTGCATTCGTTATTTGCTACTCCTTGCTACATATTGTGCCTTCCCAAAGCTCCACATAGTTCTACGGCATGCAGACTTTGTTTCTTTAGGCAATCGCTCCTCCAATCTCTTGCCGGTACTACTTGTTGGTTCCAGCTCGCCCCCTGTGTGCTTGGTAAGAACGGATAAGAATTTGATAACAGCACTGTAGTGAGCGTCTTCTGAGCCGCTATACCTTTGTTGCCGCTGTTTTTGTCTTGCGCTAACCATGGCAGGTGACGACGACACGAAGGATCCACAGGGGCAGGATATGCAAACTCAGGTTGATGGACTTGTCGCGGACATGAAAACGGTGCATGAACGACTTGATTCCACGGTCGAGTCGGCAAACGAGCGGTTCAATCAGCTCGATCTCGCGCAGACGGCCACTAAGACCACGCTCGACGCTATTGTGGCCCGCCTTGATGGTATGAATACACTGATCACAGAGTTACAGAAGGATTACGGTGGTGACACGGAGCAGGATGATGGGACCCGCCGAGGCCGAGGCCGCGCCCGCCGTGTGGTACAACCCCCCGGTAATGATTCATTTGCTAAGACTAAATTTAAAATTCCATCTTTTATTGGCAAATATGATCTAGGTGCATATCTTGATTGGGAACATATCTTGATTGGGAATTAGAGGTCGAACAGAAATTTGCATGCCATGATATTCCTGCTAATTCTCAAGTGAAGGCTGCTATTAGTGAATTTACTGATTTTGCTTTGGTGGTATGAATATAAACAAGCACATCCAACAACCACTCCCACCACTTGGGCTCAATTAAAAGCTGCTATGCGACATAGATTTGTGCCTTCATATTATGCCCGCGATTTGCTTAATAAAATGCAGCGTTTTCAGCAAGGTCACCAATCTGTTGAGGAATATTACCAAGAACTACAAAAGGGTATGATCCATTGTGGTTTACTTGGGGAAGATGACGCTGCTATGGCACGTTTTCGTGGTGGTTTGAACCGCGAAATTCAGGATATAGTTGATTATAAGGAATATGCTGATATGAACACATTATTTGACTATGCTTGCAAAGCTGAACGTGAAGTGCAGGGACGTTGTTCGAAGCCATATACTAACTCTTTTGCAGGGAGAAGTTCAGCAGCGCCAGCCAAGCCCGCACCTTCCACGTCCATCACTACAACACGTGAGAAGACGTCCACATCTGCCGCACCGCCACCCACAGGAGCTGCCCCTCCCACAGTTCGTACACGGGATATACAGTGTCATCGTTGCAAAGGATTGGGGCACATAATTCGGGACTGCCCAAGCAAGCGTACGTTGCTCATCCGTGACAATGGTGAGTACTCATCTGAGAGTGATTCTGAGGACGCTGACCATGCAGCCAATACGGAGGTACATGTCAACCCGGATGACGCCGACAGGTATGAAAGTCTTGTTGCGCAACGTGTTTTGAGTACACAGGTAGCTCCACCAGAGCAGAACCAGCGCCACACTCTGTTCCATACTAAAGGCGTTGTTCAGGAGCGGTCGATTCGCATCATCATCGACAGTGGCAGCTGCAACAATTTGGCGAGTACTGTGCTGGTTGAAAAATTGTCTTTACCCACACGTAAGCATCCAAATCCATATCACATTCAATGGCTTAATGATGGTGGCAAAATTAAAGTAACACAGTCGGTTCGTGTTCACTTTTTCATGGCTGCTTATTCTGACCCTGCTATGCACTTGTATGCTCCGGTATGCTCGTTTCACTTGATGATACACCGTCTTTGGATATTCCCCCTGCGGTTGCTAATCTTTTGCAGGAGTATGCTGATGTCTTTCCCAAAGACTTGCCACCGGGTCTTCCACCGCTCCGTGGCATTGAGCACCAGATCGATCTCATTCCCGGCGCGCAGCTTCCGAACCGCGCCCCATACCGTACCAATCCGGATGAGACCAAGGAGATCTAGCGCCAGGTACAGGCGTTGCTTGACAAGGGTTACATTCGTGAGTCTCTCAGCCCTTGCTCTGTTCCTGTGTTACTTGTTCCAAAGAAAGATGGATCATGGCATATGTGTGTCGATTGTCGTGCTATTAATAACATCACCATTCGTTACCGATATCCTACACCACGCCTTGATGATATGCTAGATGAGCTTAGTGGTTCCATTATTTTCACGAAGATTGATTTGCGTAGTGGTTACCACCAGATTCGAATGAAACTCGGTGATGAATGGAAAACGGCTTTTAAAACGAAATTTGGGTTGTATGAATGGTTGGTTATGCCATTTGGATTGACTAATGCTCCCAGCACTTTTATGCGTTTAATGAATGAAGTTCTGAGGCCCTTCATAGGGTTATTTGTTGTTGTCTATTTTGATGATATCCTCATTTACAACAAGTCTATGGAAGAGCATTTAGAACATTTGCGTGCTGTTTTTGATACATTGCGTGCTGCTAACTTGTTTGGTAACATGGAAAAATGCATCTTTTGCATACAACGTGTCTCGTTTCTTGGCTATGTTGTTACTCCACAGGGCATTGAGGTGGATAGCAGCAAGATCGATGCCATTCGGGAATGGCCTACACCAACAACGATTACGCAGATTCGGAGCTTTCTTGGGCTAGCAGGTTTCTATCGCAGGTTTGTTCGCGATTTCAGCTCCATTGCAGCACCTCTACATGAGCTTACAAAGAAAGGTGTGCCGTTTGCTTGGAGTGATTCTCAGGAGGTAGCGTTCAACACTTTGAAAGATAAGTTAACACATGCTCCTCTCTTGCAATTGCCTGATTTTGGTAAAATCTTTGAGCTTGAATGTGATGCTAGCGGTATTGGGCTAGGTGCTGTTTTGTTACAAGAAGGAAAACCGGTTGCTTATTTCAGTGAAAAATTAAGCGGTGCTAGCTTGCGATACTCTACCTATGATAAGGAACTTTATGCTTTAGTACGCACTTTGCAAACATGGCAGCACTATCTTTGGCATCGTGAGTTTATTATTCACTCTGATCATGAGGCTTTAAAACACATTCGTACCCAAACCAATCTGAACCGTCGTCATGCTAATTGGGTAGAATTCATTGAGTCTTTTCCTTACATCATTAAACACAAGAATGGGAAGGAAAATGTTATTGCTGATGCTTTGTCTCGTCGGTATACCATGCTGTCCCAGTTGGATTTTACTTTAGCATCAGATATCATTCTATTAATGGTCTCCAAGTAATTGGGTGTGTAGTTGTATCGAATATGGGACGTCGTTCGAAGCCATATACTAACTCTTTTGCAGGGAGAAGTTCAGCAGCGCCGGCCAAGCCCGCACCTTCCACGTCCATCACTACAACGCGTGAGAAGACGTCCACATCTGCCGCACCGCCACCCACAGGAGCTGCCCCTCCCACAGTTCGTACACGGGATATACAGTGTCATCGTTGCAAAGGATTTGGGCACATAATTCGGGACTGCCCAAGCAAGCGTACGTTGCTCATCCGTGACAATGGTGAGTACTCATCCGAGAGTGATTCTGAGGACACTGACCATGCAGCCAATACGGAGGTACATGTCAACCCGGATGACGCCGACAGGTACGAAAGTCTTGTTGCGCAACGTGTTTTGAGTACACAGGTAGCTCCGCCAGAGAAGAACCAGGATCTTGCACCAGCAAGGTCGGTAACCACAGGTAGTTGGTTCAGCGATTGCATTGGCGCTTCGGGTTCGCTCGTCGTAGTCGGATCGTGAGGGTCAACTTCCACCAAGTCGAATTTATCTCCACTCACCGAAAGATCGGGCACTTCAGCTCTATCACCAACAATGCGCAACGTGCACACGGCATGATACTAAGCATGATACAAGGTTGCCGGTACTTACGGAGGTCGACGGATCGATGACTCCTCTCGAAGGACTCGACGACACGACTAAAGGACTCGATGTTGGAACGGGGCCGGTTTGTTGTACGATTGATTGTCATTTTCTTACAATTGCCATGGGTCTGTATTTATACCCAGGTCTTGATACAATTCCTAGTCGGACACGACTACAACACTTGTTTCTAAAGTCCTTACGGAGAGACACTAGGGCCTGGCACGCAGCTGACGCCCTAGTTCCCTTAACCAAGTTGCTAAAAAGCATATTTTATCATTAACATTGAAGTGGACCATTAAGTCAGGTTTAACAGTAAAATAATAGTGACAGTGGCTGCGCATAGCAAAGATTCTACCCATATGCATAAACCAGGTATAACAAGGTACATGATAAATAAGACTAGGTACAACCTTAATAGGATTCAAATTAGACACATGCAGAATGCTGTAAACATTGTATTAAAAGTAAGTAGGTAGCAAGGAAAATCCGTGTTATAACTTGCCTTCCTCAAAAGGCTGCTGCTGCTGCTGCTGTGAGTCTGGCTCCTGAAACTCCCCCGTGTACTCGTACTACAACGGGTACGGCTCACCGACTGGACACGAATCACCATACAAGCATCCATACAAGCCAATACATGCAAACAAAGGTATTATATTAAAAACAGTACATCAAACAGTAGAAACAGCACAAAAAGAGGGTTTAAATCTATTCTACGCGTCGCTAGGAACACATGAGCGCGAAAATCACACTAATCGGAGCTAAAACGGAGAAGATATGGCTATTTTAAGGTTCTAGGGACCTGCTGGCAAATAACTAAAGGGTCCAGGGGCCTAACTGCGAAAACTCAGGAGCTAAACGTAAATACGCGTTAAAACCCGAGGGCTAACGCGCAAAAGTGGCAGGGCCGGACCGCGGGCAAGATTATTTAAAAACACAGGGATCTAACTGTGAAGAAAAGGACCTAGATCTAATTAATTTTGAACTGGGGTGGATCTCGGGTTGATTTGGCTAAAGCTCAGGGGCCTTTTTGCGAAAACACCAGCACTGACCGGTATGAGTCACGTTTGACTCGGCTCATGGTGGATCTGGACCACTGGATCTCCATCGGACGGCCGAGCTCCGTTGGGAAGGTTAGCCGCCGGCGGCGCCCAGAGACGCGGCGGCGCAGCGCTTGCTACGGCGGTGGAGCTCGCCGGTGCAAGGCGTTCAGGCGCCATGGTGCTCGGCTTCCTGCGCGGGTGGGTCCTACGGGGTCGTGGAGGTGCGGCGAACGCATCTAGGGGGTCGTGGGTGGCTGACGCGCGGCGGAGGTGACCAGCGCCGACGAGCAGCGGCGGCCAACGCCGGCGAGGTGCGGGGACGGGGCTACGGGCCTCCAGAAACGGCACGGATAGGACCTAAAGACCCAGGGCGACGTGGCGATGGTGGGGTCGTCGGAGGGGGAAGGAGATGCGGCGGCGCTGAGCCGTCGCGGCGGCGGAGCTCGCCGGCGAGACCCGATCTCGGGCGGCAGCGCACCAAACGCGTTGCAGCCTGGACCTACAGAACCAAGGAGACAAGGCGAGTACACCCAGGGGTTCTCGTCGCCGATTGCGCAAAGGTGGTGATCCCCGACGGCGGACAGCGGAGCATGAACTCCGGCGAGGTAGCGTGAGGGTGCTACGGGGTCACGCTAACATCTTCGAACTCGTCTAGTGCGGAGCCCAACTTCTTGGTTGCAGCGGCAGCCAGTGTAACATTGTTGTGTACTCCAAAGTCGCTCAAGCTTTGTATATTCTTCAAGTGACTTGGGAGTTGTGATCAATACGAATTTCAAGAAGGGGATGAATGATCAAGGTAAATGAAAAGACAAGGAGAAGTTGAATAGACAGAATTGAAAATCAGAAGTTTATCAACCAAGGTGGAGGTAAATAATCAGAAGTCAATGGTGAGAACTAAATTATCAAGGAGAGGATAAAAATATTCAAGGGTGTAGTGATCAAAGAGAAATTGTCAAGGAGGGGAAAATGCTCAAGGACAGCACTTTATATGAATCAAAATCCCAAGGATTGAGAAAGGAAGGGTTGTATGGCAAAATGAGCCTTAATGGAAGACCAGTACTATCTAGGCTGCGGTCCTACAGTCAGCATAGCTCTGATACCAATCTGTCACACCCAGGTTTTTATATAAACCCGATGTGCTGCTATATGTGTGCCCAGGATGTCCACAGAACACATACAGCTAACAAATATGATAAACAGAGTACATATGCTCGAAATAAAATAATTTAAATCAGAGTTAGCACATACACAGCGGAAGACTAATCTTCAACTCCAAGGTGAGGCCGCAGTCCACAGGGACACCGACTGGTTGACAACAGCTTAGTAGTACTCCATCTGTTACCCATCCCAGAATGTCGAGTAATAGCAAGTGTAAGTAAATGTCTTACTTAGCAAGTATAGCACGGGGTATGAAGGCTCAAAAAGGCTTGACACGGCTTAACTGCAATAGCATTTTTA
>OAMR01001081.1:206725-221447 GCA_900205405.1 Echinochloa crus-galli
AGCGTGAGTAAGTACGAACCTGGCTCGTTGATCTCGGTTGGGGGGTCCTGGTTGCTGGGTTTTATAGCCCAGAGGGGTGGGGGCTGCGGCGTGCGAGCCACGCCATGGCTTGCGGTGGCCGGTGATCCCCTTCCATAGAGGGGTCGCGGTTTCCAAGCGGGGAGCAGGTCCAGGAAAGGAAAGGTGGGCAGGGGAAGCTTCGGGGAAGGTTCGTGCGACCGTGGAGCCGAGCTAGAGGTGGCCCCGGGGGTCCTTGGCGGGCGGGTGCGGCGGTAGCTTTCCGTGCGCGGGAGATCGATTCCTAAACCGAGCGCACGGCGTAGAAGGAAGGAGGGGCAGGAGGAAGCTTCGCGGCAAGCGCGGGGAGGGGCCACAGGCGCTAGGAGGTGGCTCAGGCCTTGGGCCGAGACGGCGGTGCAGGCCGAGCTCGATTGAGCTCGGTGGTCGGAGGTAGGGGATGGACCCGACAGGTGGGGTCCACTTGTCGGTGGCTGGGGGCGCAGCGGGGGCTGGGGGAAAGTCGGAGGGGCGAGGACGGACCTGGACGAGAGTTCAGGGGGGAGTTGTGGACCTCGGCTGGAGAGGGAGAGGGGCTTGCTCGGCTGGGCCGTTGCCCGGGAAGAAGAGAGGAGGAGGCGGGCTGGGCCGCGCACCGGAGAGAGAGAAGGGAGCGTATGCGAGCCGGGGAAAGTTCAGGGAGCGAAAACGAACTCAGGGCCTAACAACTTTTCTAGAGCTCCAAACAAAGTGGTTCAAATTCGAATTCAAATTAGATTTAAATTCTTATTCGAACCACAAGCAATACAAAAACCAATGCAGCAGCATGAATGCAACAAAAATATTTCTATGCCTTATATTTGATTTTAATTTTCAGAAATTATTTATTTTACCTATATTAAACATGAACATGATAATAAATAATTAATTAATTACTAAAAATTTTAAATAGGTTATTTTTGGGTGTTACAAACCTACCCCCCTTAAGATGAATCTCGTCCTCGAGATTCGAAGAGTTGTGGATGAGCGGCCTTAAGGTCTTCTTCTCTTTCCCAAGTCGCTTCCTCCGTACATCGGCTCCACTGAACCTTGCACATCCGGATGACCCTGTTTCTTGTCACCCTCTCAGACTCCTCCAGAATCTTGACTGGATACTCCTCATAGGTGAGATCCTCTTGCACACTCAGCCTTCTATCGGGATCACCCTTCAGACTCTTCAGGCACCCGCAAACATTTCTTCAGCTGAGACACATGGAACACATCGTGTACTCCGGCCAGTTTCTCAGGTAACTCTAGCCGGTATGCCACTTCGCCCATCCGTTCTAATATCTTGAAGGGTCCAATGAAACGAGGTGCCAACTTGCCCTTGACATTGAACCTCTTCACACCCCTCATTGGTGACACCTTGAGATACACAAAGTCATCAACTTTGAAGTTGAGATCCCTCCTTCTGACATCAGCATAGCTCTTCTGCCTAGACTGTGCCCTCTGCAAATTCTGCCTGATTACTTGTACTTGGCATTTTGCATCTCTGAGTATCTCAGGCCCAAAGACTTGACTTTCCCCAGTCTGACTCCAGAACAATGGTGTTCTACACTTCCTGCCATACAGAGCCTCAAATGGTGACATCTGCAGACTCTTCTAGTAGCTGTTGTTGTACAGAGAATTCTGCATAGCACAGACTCTTGTCCCAGCTAACACCATACTGCAGTGCACATGCTCTCAACATGTCCTCCAAGATCTGATTGGTCCGCTCTGTCTGCCCATCAGTCTGTGGGTGGTAAGCTGAACTGAAATGCAGCTTTGTGTCCATCGACTCATGCAACCTTTTCCAGAAGTTCGATGTGAACTGAGTGCCCTGATCAGACACTATCCACTTTGGTACTCCATGCAAGCATACAATCCTCTCCATGTACAGCTCTGCCAATCGGGCGTCTGTATAAGTAGTCTTCACTGGAAGAAAGTGTGCCACCTTGGTCAAGCGGTCCACTATCACCCAAATGGAGTCAAATCCTCTCTTAGTGCGAGGTAGACCAGTGATGAAGTCCATACCAACTTCTTCCCACTTCCATTCAGGTATCTTCAAGGGCTGGAGCAATCGTGCTGGCCTCCGATGTTCAGCCTTGACTCTCTGACATGTGGTAGTGGATCTCCAGATCATAGTCCTTGATCAACTCCAACCATCGGCGTTGCCTCATGTTCAGATCTGACTGAGTGAAGACGTACTTGAGGCTCTTGTGGTCAGTGTAAATGTCACACTTGTGCCCAATCAAGTAATGCCTCCAAATCTTCAGAGCATGTACAACAGCTGCCAACTCCAGATCATGAGTCGGGTAGTTCTGCTCATGCTTCCTCAACTGCCTTGACGCATATGCCACAACTCTGCCTTCCTGCATGAGTACACACCCCAATCCTAGACGGGATGCATCGCAGTAGATAGAGAAGCTCTTGGCAAGATCAGGCAAAACCAGCACTGGGGCTGTTGTCAGTCTTTTCTTCAACTCTTCAAAGCTGGCCTGACACTGCTCTGTCCAGACGAACTTGGCATTCTTCTCCAGCAACGCCGTCAGGGGCTTAGCAATCTTGGAGAATCCTTCAATGAACCGTCGATAATACCCGGCCATCCCAAGGAAACTCCTGATTTCGCTAACATCCCGAGGCGGATTCCAGCTCAACACATCACTGACCTTCTTCGGATCGACTGCCACTCCTCCATTAGACAACACATGACCCAGGAATGCCACTTCCTTCAACCAGAACTCACACTTGCTCAGCTTGGCATACAACTGATGTTCCCGGAGTCTTTGCATCACCAACCTCAAATGCTCCTCATGTTCTTCTTCATTCTTGGAGAAGACCAGAATATCATCAATGAACACCACCACGAACTTGTCAAGATAGTCCATGAACACACTGTTCATCAGGTACATGAAGTATGCAGGAGCATTAGTCAGGCCAAAGGACATGACAGTGAACTCATACAACCCGTACCGAGTAGTGAACGCGGTCTTGGGAATATCTGACGGTCGGATCTTCATCTGGTAATAGCCCGATCGAAGATCGATCTTGGAGAACACACAAGCTCCCTTCAGCTGATCGAACAGATCATCAATCCTCGGCAGTGGGTACTTGTTCTTGATGGTCACTTCGTTGAGGGCTCGATAGTCCACACACAACCTCTGTGTACCATCCTTCTTGTCCGCGAACAACACCGGTGCTCCCCACGGTGAAGAACTTGGACGAATGTACCCCTTTGCCAGCAGAGCTTCTAGCTCCTTCTTAAGCTGCTCCAGCTCTTTTACTCCCATCCTATATGGCCTCTTGGCTATAGGTGCAGTGCCAGGTTTAAGATCAATAACGAATTCAACTTCGCGATCTGGGGGCATACCTGGCAATTCATCCGGGAATACATCCGGGTAGTCACACACCACGCGAATGTCCTCGAGAGCTGTACCCTCAGTTTGATTAACTTGACCTGGTTCTGAGGACTTGACTGCCTGATATTCCACTTTCTCTCCGCCTGTTGCAACCAACTGTACTGCCTTCCTGGCGCACTGGATCACCGCATTATATTTGCCTAGCCAGCTCATCCCCAGGATTAGATCAAACCCAACAGAATTCAGTACTATGGGGTATACCTCGAAGTCTACCCCCCTTATTGTGATGGTGACTCTGGAGCAACGTAGACTAGCTCGTTGTTCTCCACCAGGTGAACTAACTACCATGGGGTTTCCCATAGGTTGTAGAGTCAACATGCTCTTTTGTACAAATGCAGCAGAGATGAAGGCATGTGAAGCTCCAGTATCGAATAAAACAGTTGCAGGGGTGGAGTTGACAAAGAACGTACCCACAACCACATCAGTAGCTGCTTCTGCGGTCTCTGCGCCCATGTGGTTAATCTTGCCCCTGGCGGGGTTCTGTGCTTGCTGCTGGCCATTCTTCTGATTGTTGTTCTGGCCTCCGGTGTTCTAAGCCTTCTGGGAACAAAAGTTGGCAAAGTGTCCCTGCCCTCCATAGTGAAAACACACCCTCGGGCCTACTGGTGCAGTGTTGACTGGGCCGGTGCGCTGAGCAGGACTTGGCTACGCCTAGTTGCGTTGAGCTGGCACATTCTGCAACTGGTTCTGGAAACGCTGCTGCTGTGGCGCCTGGAGGTACTGAGGGCGCTGCTGGTACTGGGGGCGCTGCTGAAACTGATTGCGGTTCAGCAAGCTGGACTGACCCTGGGGGCGCTGCTGGCCCATCATCTGCTGGTTCCCCTGCGGAGGAGTGAAGCGGGGGCGGCTGCTGCTCCCAGTCTGCTGGCCCTGGAACTTCCTCTTCTTCTCCTCGATCTCACGGCGCTTGTGCTCCAGCTTGAAGGCGCCGTCCACCAGTTCCTGGAAAAGGCTGGAGCAATCCTGCTGGCCTCTGATGTTCAGCCTTGACTCTCTGACATGTGTCACATAGAGCCACGTGTGTTGCCACATCACGCTTCAATCCATACCACCAGAATCTTTCCTTGATGTCCTGGTACATCTTGGTACTACCTGGGTGTATTGAATATGCCGATTCATGGGCTTCCCTGAGAATTGCATCCCTGATCTGCACTATATCTGGTACACAGATCCTCTTCTCATACCACAATGTCCCTTGGTCATCAACTCGAAAACCAGGGGCTTTTCCTAATGCCACCAGTTCCACGATCTCCTTGATCTTCTCATCTGTGAGCTGTCCTTTTCGGATCTCTTGTTCCAAGGTCGGTTCTACTGCCATCTCGGTGACGCTAGTCACAAATCCCAGACTCATCCTTTCGAACTCTGCACTAAGTTCTTCCGGTAAGCAATGACCCGTGATCTTATTCACGTAACTCCTTCTACTCAGAGCATCTGCCACCAAGTTGGCCCTCCCTGGATGATAATGTATCTCCAAGTCGTAGTCCTTGATCAACTCTAACCAACGACGTTGCCTCATATTCAGATCTGACTGTGTGAACACATACTTGAGACTCTTGTGGTCAGTGTAAATATCACACTTATGACCAATCAAGTAATGCCTCCAAATCTTCAAAGCATGCACCACAGCTGCTAACTCCAGATCGTGTGTCGGGTAATTCTGCTCATGTTTCCTCAGCTGTCTCGATGCATAAGCTACTACTCTGCCTTCCTGCATGAGCACACATCCCAATCCTAGACGAGATGCATCGCAGTAGATAGAGAAGCTCTTGGTTATATCCGGCAACACTAGCACAGGTGCCGTTGTCAACCTCTTCTACAATTCCTCAAAGCTGACTTGGCACTCCTCAGTCCAGACAAACTTGGCATTTTTCTCCAATAACGCCGTCAGGGGTTTAGCAATCTTGGAGAATCCTTCAATAAACCTCCGATAGTATCCAGCCATTCCAAGGAAACTTCTGATTTCACTCACATCCTTAGGCGGATTCCAACTCAACACATCACTAACCTTCTTCGGATCAACTGCCACTCCACCATCGGACAGTACGTGACCCAAGAATGCTACTTCCTTCAACCAAAACTCACACTTGCTCAGCTTGGCATACAACTGATGCTCACGAAGTCTCTGCATCACCAACCTCAGATGTTCTTCATGCTCTTCCTCATTCTTGGAGAAAACCAAAATATCGTCAATGAACACCACTACGAATTTGTCAAGATAGTCCATGAACACACTGTTCATCAAATACATGAAGTATGCCGGTGCATTTGTCAAACCAAAAGACATGACAGTGAACTCATATAGACCATATCGGGTTGTGAAGGCTGTTTTGAACTAACCAATACAGCGGAAGTCTAATAACAACTCTCTCAAATCGAGGCCGTACTCCACAGGGACTCTGACTGGGAGAACGCACTCAGAAGAACGGTAGGTCTTCGGGAAACTCAGCAGCAGACTCACGCTCAGCCCAACCTGTTACCCATACGGGATTTTGTTGAATTTAAGCAAGTGTAAGTAACAGAATTACTTAGCAAGTATAGCACGGGGTATGAGGCCAAAAGGTTTGACTCGGTTTGACTGCATTAGCATTTTTAGTTGATTCATTTTAACTTTATCCAATTTAATACAAGTGAAAGGACTCCCCGTTGTAACCCAATTAAATAGTGTAAGTATCATTAAACAACAATAACAGTAACCATCAAGTTCTAATCGAAAAGGAACGCCAGGCCGCTCATGACCTTGAGCAAGGCTGTGCATGAATGTAAATAATGTAATACATAGTGGATAGGTAGCAAGGATTGTCCGTGCTATAACTTGCCTTCCTCAAATGGCTGCTACTGCTGCTGCTGCTCTGGCTCCTGGAAATCCTCGTACTCAAAGTCCAACGCGAACGGCTCACCGACTGGACACGAATCACCACACACAAGCATCCACAAGCCAATACATGCAAACAAAGGTATTCTATTAGAAACAGTATACCAAACAGTAAAAACAGTACAAAAAGGGTTTTTAGAAATAATCTACGCTTTGCTACAAACACATGAGCGCAAGAGTCACACTAATCGGAGCTAAAACGTGAAAGTTATGGGTTTCTAAAGATTCAGGACTAATCTGCGAAAAACCGAGGACCTACATGTAATTATGTGTATAACTATGAGGGCTAACGCGTAAAAACTACTGCTCAGGACGGCGGGCACGATGCGTCCAATGCGCAACAAAACATACCAACAACATAAATAAAAGCGCAACGCGTGGAGTTCTCAATCCCTGAGACCCCCACACGGGACTGTGCCTCACGAGGACATAGCCGACGGATCACCCGTCCTCGGTGGATCAAGACATACTCTCACCCATGTTTCTCATAAACGCCCTCGGCCCATCGGTAACCACTATCAAGCTAGAGCCGTACAAGCCACTTGACCAAGACCAGAGCCATTATAGTTCTGGCGGTGGCAACAGGCTCCTGGGTTTCCGCTTTAAGAAACGGTCCTTACGGAGAGACACTAGGGCCTGGCACGCAGCTGACGCCCTAGTTCCCTTAACCATGTTGCTAAAAAGCATATTTTAACATCAAGGTTGGAGTGAACCATTAAATCAGGATTAACAATTAAATAAAGGTGACAGTAGCTGCGCGTAGCAAAGATTCTACCCATATGCATAAACCCAAGGTAACAAGGAATAGGATAAACAAATTCTAGGTACAACCTTAATGGTACATCAAATTAGACACATGCATGTATGAAATAAATGATTAAAGGGTGAATAGGTAGCAAGGATTGTCCGTGCTATAACTTGCCTTCCTCAAAGTGCTGCTGCTGCTGCTGTGAGTCCGGCTCCTGAAAGTCCTCAACGTACTCGAACTCCAACGGCAACGGCTCACCGACTGGACTCGAATCAACACACAAGCATCCATACAAAACAATACATGCAAGAAAAAGTATTCTATTAGAAACAGTACATCAAACAGTGAAAACAGTACAAAAAAAGGTTTTAGAAATAATCTACGCTTTGCTACGAACACATGAGCGCAAGAATCACACTAATCGGAGCTAAAACGAGAAAGTTATGCTCTTTTGAAGATCCAGGGACCTATCCGCGAGAAACCGAGGACTTAAACGTAATTATGCGTATAAACCGAAGGGCTCAAGGTGTAATCAAAGCCAAAGATGACTTGGACGGCCTCGTTACCTCCTGGCGGAGCCCTTGGGGCGGTCGGATGGGTCGGAGTGGCGTCGGGGCGGCCGACCGTCGAGCGGCGGCGGAGCTTCAAGCTCGGCGGCGCTAATGGCGAGAGCGAGGGGAGGGCGCTGCGGCTCAGGGGTTCCAGGAGGGGGAGGGATGAGGGCTGGAGGGTCTCAGGGTGCGGCTTTTATAGCCTCCAGGGGCCCTCGGCGTGCGGGTCACGCCGGATCGGGGCGGCGGCGGCGGGGCTCCGCCTTCCTTGTGCGGGGCTCGGTTTCCTTAGGGGGAGTAGCGCAAAGAAGGAAAGGGAGGGCGAGGGAAGGTTCCAGGAAGCTGCGGCGGAGATCCCAAGGCGCGGTGAGCGGGCCCGGGGCGTGGCGCGGCCGGTTGCGCGGCCGGCTCGCCATGGCTCAGCCGGGCTTGAGGAAGGGGATGACACTGTAGGCCGGGCCCACAGGTCAGTGGCTCGGGAAGGAGAGTTGAGGGGCTGGCGCTGCAGCTTGGGCCGATTCTGAGGTGCGGCCCAGGAGCGGGGAGGCGAGCTGGTGGCGCTGGGCCGGAGCGCGCGGTGCGGTGGAGTGGGCCAAGGCAGTGTGTCGGGCTAGGCTGGCGCGCGAGGGAGAGCGGTGTTGGCGGACTGGGCTGGAAGCAGAGGAGGGGGAGCAGAAGTGGACCAGAGGAAAAGTTCAGGGGACGAAAGGGAACTGGGACCTAAACAACTATTCTAAGGCTCCAAACAAGGTGATTCAAATTTGAATTTAAATAGATTTAAACTCTCATTTGAACCACAAGCAATACAAAAACCAATGCAGCAGCATGAATGCAACAAAAATGTTTCTATACCTTATATTTAATTTTAATTTTCAGCAATTAATTATTTAACCTACATTAAACATGAACATGATAATAAATAATTAATTAATTACTAAAAATTTTAAATAGGTTATTTTTGGGTGTTACACCTTCTTTGCAGCTCTCGGCAGGTAAGCCCATGTTGGTGTTAACACTCGGATATTTGAGACTTTCCCTGCATGGTTAGTACGGAGCATACTACGAGACATCTTACCCTGTCTCATAGTGATAGCATTCACTGTTTCGAGGGGAGGTTCGGGTTGCCCCGGAATCTTCCCCGATTCAGTGACTGGAACAGCAGCAGCTAACTGAGCGACTTGAGTTTCTATCATTTTATTAAAGCTCAGTTGATTTTTCATGGCAGAAGCGAATGATTCCATCCTAGAGTCTATGTTTTCCACAGTTTTATCATTAGCAGAAAGCTTCTTGTTGATATTTTTAGTTATTTTCATCTGGCTAAACACAAGATCTCTAAGAGACGGCTGATTATTGAAAGAGCTAGAATTGTATGAGTTACCTTGTTGAGACCTCTCAAAGGGGAGGTTTGGGCGCGAATTCCAGCCTTGATTGCCGTAGTTGTTCGGTCGGTACCCGTTGTTGTTGGAGTTGTTGACGTAGTGGGCATCTTCTCGCGTTTCGGGGCAGTCATTCCCCGAGTGGCCAGTGTTACCACAGACTTCACAGGTCATGCAAGCGTCCATGGCTTGCACCGTTTCTTGAACAGGGGCCTCCAGCTTCTTCATCAGGAGGTCCATCTTGGCAGCGAGCATGTCCATAGCTTCAACTTGGTGAACTCCTCGGGTCTTTGGTTGAGTCCGGTCATCAGACCAGCCTTGGTTCTCAACCATGTTCTCTATGAGGGCCTTCGCACGACTCTCCTCAAGAGAGAAGAACGAGCCTCCAGCAGCAGCATCCAGGTACTCACGGGCAGAATTTCTCAGCCCGTGATAGAAAGTTTGGATAATGAACCAACTCTGCATACCATCTTTCCCTTTCATTTCCTTTTATGTTAGTTGCATCTAAAAAAAATGAAAATACCAAAAATATTTCCCTTAGACAATATTTCCCTTGAATAAAAATAACTCCCAACTATGCATGGAATAAACCATATGTCTCTCACCTTGGAAATGATGAATAGTTGCTCTGTCATTAATCTTGCGAGTACTTTGTTTCAACTAGTTGCTTGATATGCTTGAGTTATTTGGCATGAGCAATAAATGAACCTGAAACTTTGTGGGAGCACATGCTTTATTCCAAGTCTAGGTTGTTGTGGGAATTGATATAGTGAGACTTGGTTGAATTTTATCCCTGCTCTTAGTATGGTGAAAATCTCGGTTGTTTATGCTTTCAAAAATAAAACAAAGTTCCTCATTGGTCAAAATACCTACCAGAGCCATATGATAGGATTAGTTCAAAACTTTCTACCATATGCTGCTTGTCATCTTAGTGAGCTTTGTCAAATTGTTGTGACCTTAGTGAGGAGTCTTTCATGCTTCTAAGATCGAGATTCACATACACTCCACCTCTCACTTGCAATTCCTACTTTGGGAGTTAGCAAAAACCATGCCATCATCCATTCCATAAGCAAAGTTTCATGTTCTTTGATTCCCTCTCCAAAATCTGAAGTAGAGGCATGGGCTATGTGAAAGAAAAAGAAAAGCATGCCAAGTGGCATGGCAAAAATATGAGAAAAAGAAAAGCATGTCAAAAGACATGGCAAAAATATGAGAAAAGAAAAGCATGCCAAAAAGGCATGGCAAAAATATGAATAAAAGATAGCCCATGCTCTCGAAAAATGAATCAAGGAGAGGAAGAATCAATCCATGAAATTCCGCCAAATTCCACTCCACATATTCCACTCCATAAATTCCACACACTTGCACTTCTCGATCTAGAGTGTGATTTGATTTTCCTAAGATCCAGTCTTTGACTTAGCAAAATATAAGATGCTTGTATGCCTTCATCCTTTGTCCCTGAACCACACAAAAGCCAAATTAGATGTTAGGATGAAAAGAAGGCAAAGCCTTTGGTGAGGATTCAAATACACTTGAGCGATTGAGTGAACCAATGAGGAACTACTTATCTTTCACAAAAGGGTGAAAACTCCGAGATAGGATCCTGAAAAGAGTAGAGTGGAATAAAACTAAGTTAATCTGTTCATTCCTTCAACCGCCCAAGATAAGGAGATTGCTATAAGCCCCATAGGTAAAAAGGTGAATCAATGCTTTGCTAGTAATTCAAGTAGAATTCGAGTACTAGTTGTTTATAAAGTTACCTGCAAGAAAAATGACATTGTAGCAACTCCTGATCCACCGAGCCTAAGTCCGCAACTTTGCTCGAGGACGAGCAAAGAGGCTAGCTTGGGGGAGCTTGTTGGCGGTCGTTACAACCCAAATCCGACCACCAATACTCGGGATAAAATGAGAGACTATGCAACATTCCCTGCACTTAGGTTTTATTTCTAATAAAGTTCCACGAGTTTTGGTGAGTGTCATGTTTGCAGGTACAATATCACGAAACACGTGCTATAGAGGTCGGAAATGACAGAAACAGCCGAACGACACGTTCGGCCGGTTATCCCCCTTAGCCGTACAGGCCACCAGGAGCCTTTTTTTTTCTCATATTTTTGCCATGTCTTTTGACATGCTTTTCTTTTTCTCATATTTTTGCCATGCCACTTGGCATGCTTTTCTTTTTCTTTTGCATAGCCCATGCCTCTACTTCACAGATTTTGAGAGAGGGAATCAAAGAACATGAAACTTTATTTTGTGGAATGGATGATGGCATGATTTTTGCTAACTCCCAAAGTAGGAATTGCAAGTGAGAGGTGGAGTGTATGTGAATCTCGATCTTAGAAGCATGAAAGATTCCTCACTAAGGTCACAACAATTTGACAAAGCTCACTAAGATGACAAGCTGACTATGGTAGTAAGTTTTGAAACTAATCCTATCATATGGCTCTGGTAGGTATTTTGACCAATGAGGAACTTTGTTTTATTTTTGAAAGCATAAACAACCGAGATTTTCACCATACTAAGAGCAGGGATAAAATTCAACCAAGTCTCACTATATCAATTCCCACAACAACCTAGACTTGGAATAAAGCATGTGCTCCCACAAAGTTTCAGGTTCATTTATTGCTCATGCCAAATAACTCAAGCATAGTCAAGGAACTAGTTGAAACAAAGTACTTGCAAGATTAATGACAGAGCAACTATTCATCATTTCCAAGGTGAGAGACATATGGTTCATTCCATGCATAGTTGGGAGTTAATTTTATTCAAGGGGAATATTGTCTAAGGGAAATATTTTTGGTATTTTCATTTTTTTGTTTTTTTAGATGCAACTAACATAAAAAGGAAATGAAAGGGAAAGAGTCTATTGTCTTTCTTGGGGACTACAGACATATGGTTTATTCCATGCATAGTTGGGAGTTATTTTTATTCAAGGGGAAATATTGTCTAAGGGAAATATTTTTGGTATTTTCATTTTTTTGTTTTTTTAGATGCAACTAACATAAAAAGGAAATGAAAGGGAAAGAGTCTATTGTCTTTCTTGGGGACTACAGACATATGGTTTATTCCATGCATAGTTGGGAGTTATTTTTATTCAAGGGAAATATTGTCTAAGGGAAATATTTTTGGTATTTTCATTTTTTTGTTTTTTTAGATGCAACTAACATAAAAAGGAAATGAAAGGGAAAGGAAATCAAAGTGCTGGGTTGATTTGGACGTACCTGGTGGGGGTCCTCCCCCAAGCTAGGACTTCTCACTGGTAGGGATTGAGCCTTGAAAGGTACTGGCTCAGCTGCTCCGCTTGCTCGTGGACATCTTGCTGGATAGACGCCACCATCCCTTCATTCTCCTGATGGTACTGAGAATGACGGGCTAGTGTGTCCTGGATCTCTCGGGTACGGTCGTCGATGAGCTCGACCCGGTCGGAGATGTAAGACAACTCCCGGCCGTAGTCGAAGCGCGTGGACTGTGAGTATCCGGGGTAGTATGGTTGGGAGGTATGGTCGTACCCCCCTGCATACCGACCCCCGGACCACTCAGAGTCCGTGTCTTGGCCGTACTCCCAGCGTCCTGAGGCGTAGTAGTTCGGGTCCTGGTATTGCCCGGAGCCTCCTGCTCCGGACGTCCCAGCACCGGTGTACGTGTCGTAGGTGGCCTCGAAAGCAGAAGTATGTCGGTGTGGCATGGGAGGTGCATCCTCCGGCTCCTGTGAGGTGGCGAGCCCAGCATCACGCCTCGCTCGCCCCCTTGTGACTGGTCCGTCACCTGCAACGCTGTGCCGAGCGGGCTCTCTCCAAGGTGGAGGATCGTCCGACTCGGTCCTCAACTGGAGAGTTAGTTTCTGCGTGGTATACAACTTTAGTGCTGCACAAGGCAAGGGCACTTCAGTTGTATAGCCACGATAAATCATGGACAACGTTGCATCGGGCGTCCGCCGTATCATGTGGGCCTGCACGAAGTGCTCGGCATCCACGACGGAACGTGCTGACTCGATGTACGTGAGCCGGGCGCCCTGAAGAACGCCCAGATGGTTGGCAAGGCGAGTGACTAGAGAAGTCATCGCCATGCTACCCACACGAGAAATATGAGCCAGCCAGTGAGAAACCATGTCTTTAACAGGAGAGTACGGAATTTGCTTAACCATGGCGAAAAGAACCCGCAACTCAATAGTGTTGACAGGGCGCAAGTCCGCTCGGGGAAACACTGTCATAGACACCCAACGATGCATGAACCGCAAAGTGGGGTTATGAATGCTGTTCGTGCGTGGCGCATGACAGTTGGTGTTCCCCGAAATCTTTTTCCAAAAAGCCACCCGATCAAACCTTTTCAGAGCTTTGCTCGGGTCTAAAGAGCAACGGCTTGAGAAGCCGAGACCCGAGCTAAAATCCCTCCAAGAACAGAAGAACTCTTGGTTGAAGAAACGGAAACGAATCCCCCCCAGACTCAGAAACCAGAGTTGAAAGAAATTCGAGAGTGAGAAGGTACGAACCTTGTTCGTTGACGAGCCAGAAATTCTCCCAGCCAATGGCTTGGAAAATCTCCGTGAATTCCTCGTCCATACCCGTGTCCCTAAGCAGCTCCTGCTCAAAAACAAGGGTGTGCTCGAATTCCTTCAGTCGAAGCTCGTTGAAGGTGTTCCGCTCCCGCTCGTTCCTGAGGACGATGTCGTTGACGCTCAGAAGCTGCCTGGCTGGGGGTGTGGCATTGCCCCATCCCGAGCCGGCTGCTTCTTGCTCATCCGTGTCCATCCGGCTCGAGCCTCGGGACGGAGCTGGGGAACTCCCAGCATCTTCCGTACGACGATTAAGCCGGATGGAGCGACGGAGTGCAGCGATGAACTTCGACATGATCCTGCAAAAAGATAGTGCACAACGACTACCCGAAGGACGGAATATATATGATATATATGGTTAGCATAAGAAAATCAAGTCAGTCGTTCGAGATATTTAGTCGTTCTTGCGGGGATGAAAACCACCACAAAAGGTTAGTCGTTCTTGTGGGTGTCGGTGACCACCACAAAATCGTCCAGAAATTCAGCACAAAGATCACAACAAAGGCAAAATATTTTTGGGATTTTCTGAGTATGCAAGTGAACCAAAACTTGAGCAAGAACTTTGAGCAAGAACTTGAGCACAAGCTAGAGCAAGAAATAAGAGAGAAGAGAGCTTCTGGTCTAAAATTTTCAGAATGAGCAGGTGAGAATGTGTGGGAGCAAGCAAGGGTGCAGCACCTGCATTTATAGGCAGAGGGGCAGCAGCTGGCCGGTTCGGCCGAACAACCTGGTTCGGCTGAACCAGTGCCTTCGGCCGAACGGCCATGTGGGTGCTGCCCACTCATGCCTCCCACCAGCACTAGCAAATGGCCTAGGTCCAGCACTAGGGTATGGTCACTTTGGTGGTTTTTGGTAGGTAAATGCAAATTTGACATGACCCAAAGTTGGAAATTAGTGGAGTCACCCCCATGCTGCCATGTTTTGTGATAATTGGTGTGAGTGCAGCCATTTTAGTGGGGTAGACATGTTTGTTGCTGGTTGGTGGTGATGGTAATAAATGGAAATGTTTTAGAAGGAGTGAAAATGATAAAAGTTACCAATTACATTCACCCTAGGTAAAATTTCAGCATGTGACCATTTATTTAAACCAAGCTTGCAAAATTTTCTACTCTCTCTCAAATTAATTACTCAGGTGGTTCAATTATTTTGGAAAGGGAAACATGCAAATGCAATTGGAAATTTAAAATTT
>OAMR01001135.1:5699-26565 GCA_900205405.1 Echinochloa crus-galli
CTGGCGGGTGGAGGGGTTGCGGTGGCGGGCGGTGAGGGGGAGGGGAGGAAGGTGGTGGGCGGAGCCGGAGGAGGCCGGACGTCGGGGGAGAGACCGGGAGAGAGGGGAGGGGAGAGAGAAGGTAAAAGGAGAGAGAGAGAGAGGGGAATAATAAAAAATGGGTCTGACACGGTGGTAGTTGATATGGAGTATAGGTATCTATAACAACTATATAATTGGTACCCACTAAAAGCTCTACCCCTATTTCTCTCCACATGCAAGATGTCCACGTCACTATCCATTAGATCTTCTCTCAACATGCAAGCTGTCCACATCACCATCCACTAGAATTATGAATTTATGTTTGTATTGATTTCCTGTGGCTATGCATTGTGTTACTCTTTGCGAGTACCATGGTACAAATTTCTAAGTATTTCTCTCTCAATACAATGAATGTGTTTTCCTCTACATTATTGTTTAAAAAAATATTGTAATGCAATCATTTTAGTGTTTCTATTTTCAAATTGCATCTTCAATTTTTGTATAAATTCCCGCATCAACGCGCGGGGTACCACCTAGTAGACGATGATGAGTGCGGAAGAAAGTGATATAAGGTAAAGAATCTTGATGACTAGGTGGGAATATTCCTTTTAGGGGATAGAAATAGAGTACTACGAGTGCGGATAGCCTAATGATTTTTGGCAGTGGCTGGGTACAGAGAATGGCAGCGGTAGAAGGCTTCTCACCAGTGTGGTATGGTCAACGGCGAATCGATGGCACGCGCGAACAACTATGAGAAAGGAGTATGGCTCTACGACGAAGGTTGCCAGAGAACTCGTCAGTGACCTCATGTGTGCCATAGTGTGTTGAACTTGCCGAGGAGATGAAACTCTGTTCTTTGACTGCTTGCTAGAAGACCAAGGCCCTATTTGGGGTAGCTTCTAGGAGCTTTTGCTAATCCAAACAGCAGGAAAAGCTAAAACCCAAAAGCTCATATTTGACCTGGGAGGGAAAAGCTCGGCGAAAGACTCTTCCCGAGCATTTGCGGACCGTGGTTTTCAATCTCCCTTATAACTTCAAAGAAATTACCCGAAATTGCCACTGGTATATATATCTTGAAACCCTTCGTTCCTCGGCTTCTCCCGTTGCGCTCCGCCCCTCCCCCGAACAGATAGGCGGAGGGCGACTCGAGTCGCCCTTTCCTGTTAACACCAAAATTTGGCACCAGAAAGAGACTGACATGTGGGCCGGGATTAGTAAAAGATATCGTTCGGAAAGGAAAGCTTGTCTTCAAGGGCGTTCGGCAAAGGCATTCTGCGGTCGGGAATCCGTCGCCGATTCGGCAAGGAGCTGCTCTATGGAAAGCATTCGGGAACGCGTGATGACGTGGATCAAGTAAGGAAGATGCCGATCTGATGAAGAATACAAGATGAATACGGCATTTTAGACGTATTTCTTTGGAAACAAACGTTTTGTAATCGTAATCGAGTAGGAATCGTGTCAAAACCAGGGTATAAATATGAACCCATGGTGATTGTAATAGGGATCGAACAATCATACAACAAACCGGCCTTGCGCCACCTTTTCGAGTCCTTTAGTCGTGTCGTCGAAATCTTCGAGAGGAACCATCGATCCGTCGACCTCCGTAAGTACCGGCAACCTTGTATCATGTCTAGTATCATGCGGTGGATTTAGATTATGATGCAAGTAGTCTTGTTACCGTGCTTAGTATCATGCGGTGGATTTAAGCTTGGTATGAGAAGGCTTCTTTGTTAAATCATGAGTCATGCGGTAGGCTAAGGTTTAGCTTGAAGCGAGTTATCGGCTCTATTAGATTTTGGCAAAGATCTAATAGATTCATTAAGTTACCTTGTGTTATTTGGGTTTTACTTTATGTTTAATTCATATAACACTCTTTTTGCCCAGTCTAGATTGGTTAGGTTCGGTTTTGATTCATCGCAAGACATGACCATGTTACCTTACATAGCCGAATTCAAACCAATCTAGATTGCCACGTGTCGCGGGTTCAAACTCGTTGGTTTTGTATGGATCTTGACAGAGCCGGGTATCATGCGGTAGATGCAGGTTTTTGGGTCGTTTTAGAACTAATCATCCGGTGGATTAGAGCTCGAAATCGATCTGATAGGTCTATCAACATCGACGAAGCTTGTTCCTTCTTCATGGAACCCGAATCGGCTATCTAGCCGTATTCGGCAGTCCCTCAATGAGTGAAAACGTGTTCGTAACTTTGTTTTAAATAATGAATGCTTCTAGCCTTCCACGTTTAGAGTATATCATGCGGTGGATTGATCTATTCTTGGTTGGTGGCGTGATTTTAAACAAGTCGTATCATGCGGTGGATTAACTTGTTTGATTCTACGCCTGACGGGTTCGAGGGTATCTAGACATGCGGTAGACTAGTGCTTTTAGACCTATGCATTCTTGTTTATTAGAGATTTACGATCGTGCTTTCACATTTATCATGCTTTATGCCCGTTAATCGGTTGTATTTAAGTATTGTAACGATCATCTAATTAAATACCGATCTTTCATCATGATGACGTCATGCGTTCGGCAGTATGCGCTCTGCCGAATATGCATGTGAGCGCCTGCATTGCCGACAGATAGCTTGTTCATAGCTATATGCCGATCAAGATTGGCCTTGCAAGCCGTAGAGATGGAACTGTCTGGTATCATCCGGCATGTTCCAGGTTTTATATCTAAACATTTTTTCTTCCTTTGTCAGTTTCAGAGAAAATTGACTGGCACGCTTACAGGATTCAGACGATCGGGCACGTGTGAAGCCAGCTGATTCGGCTTGCTGTGTGCTTGGCGTGAGAAGCCGATTTTGCGTCAACACACTTTTTGGCACGCCCGGTGGGACACTCAAGCTTTGAAGATGCCTGAGATAAAAGAATTGCTCTGAGTAGGAATATGGGCCACCTGGTGGACCAACGTACTTCGGTCCACATACGGCAACTCAAAAGCCGCATGGAAAAGACAATGTTGGAGAAACTGGAGCTTCTGGGACAAAAGATGCGAATGGTCGCCCAATTCAGCAAGATCCTCAGCAAACAGTACCAAAACCTCGCACATTTGGTGAAGCGGCATTCGGTACTACAGGGAATCCACCTGCTTCTGCTTACAAAATATCTCCTTTGAAAAACAGGCTGCAAAGGGATATATATGGGAATGGATATTCAGAATTCATGGATTATAATGCTATTGATGCTCTACCCAATCCTTTTGGAAATAAACGTTTTGTAACCGTAGTCGATTAGGAATCGTGTCAAAGTCTGGGTATAAATATAAACCCATGACAATTGTAATAGGGATCAGGAAACAATCATACAACAAACCGGTCTGAAGCCTAAAAATCAGGGATACATGTACTCATCGCCTTTCCCAGAATGGTATCAATATCAAAGGGTGTCATTGCCTAACAGAGTTAAAGTGCCTATAGAATTTACTAAATTTTCAGGACAGGATGACACTAGTACTGCGGAGCATATAGCACGGTATTTGATGCAGCTTGGTGAGGCTTCGGCAGATGAGGCTTTCAGAATAAGATACTTCCCATTGTCATTAACAGGTCCAGCTTTCAGATGGTTTGCTTCATTACCTGCTCAGTCAATTTGCACTTGGAAGGACCTAGAAAAGAAATTCCATGCTCATTACTACACTGGCAGCACTGAGAAGAAATTGGTTGATTTGACTAGCATGAGGCAAAGAAATAACGAGACACCTACAGAATTTCTCAGGAGATTCAGAGAGACTAAGGGCATGTGCTTTTCTCTGAACATACCTGATGATCAGTTGGCCGGAATGGCTGTGGCTGGTATGCTGCCTACCATTCGGGAGAAGCTATTCGGGATGGAATTTGATGATCTTGGCCAGCTGTCACAGAGATTAGCATTGATGAGCAATCAAGCATATGGCCTTAAGAAAGATGCTAGATTTGCTAAGCACAATGATATAGCCAGTATCTACAACCAGTTCCTCGAAAGGGTAGATCAAGAAGATGAATACGAAAATGATGAAGAAGTGGCTGCAGCAGAAATAGTGTGGAGTAAGGAACCAGTTACAATGACTCAAAGATGGATCAAACAGACCAAGGGCACATACGATTTTGATGTGACTAAGGCAGATAAATTGTTTGAGTTCCTGGTAAAAGAAGGCCGAATCAAATTGCCAGAAGGGCACTCCATGCTTCGGCCTGATGGAATGAAAGACAAAAGGTATTGTGGGTTTCATGATAGAAATTCTCATTCCATTAATGAATGCAGAGTCTTTAGGATGAAGATTCAGAAAGCTATCCAGGAAGGACATCTGAAATTCGACAACAAGATGAAACTGGACAGTAACCCTTTCCCTCAGAATATGATCGGGTTCTCGGTTAACATGGTGAATGCTGTTCCATCTGGAGAAAAGGGAAGATTGAAAGTTTTAACCTCAAGGAAGGCAAGACAGGATGGCTCAGTTGATCCCACTCGGCAGATCACAATTGAACAGATTCGCCAGAAAGATCTTCGGTTTCCGAATAGCCGATGTGAAGTGGGAGAACCCTCTAAACCTAGGGTTACTACACGCATTCTCCTCAACAAGTGGCAGCGTCAGCAAGAAAAGGAGCATTTTCAAAGGCGTAAGTATGAGGAGGAGAAAAGAAGACATGAAGAAGAAAGGCACAGGGAAGAACAAGAGGAATTTATCCGAAAACAAGAACGTGCTCATTGGGGATGTGCTTTCTTCAGGCACTGTTGGAACGAAGGCTTAAAGCTTCCCACGTGGGATAATTGTCCCGAATGCAACGATGGATATGTTGAGTATAGGCACAATGATGTCAATCGCCGATCTGTCCATGAAAGAATTGGCAGGATGCATCCTAGTGATGATCGGCGTTTTAATGATCAACCAAGAAAGAGGCATGCTGATTACAGGTGGGTTGATCATGAAGAAGAAGAAGATCATGCTTATGTTTGGCAAGAAGGACAATGGTGTCCACCTGGCTTGAGGAAAAGCCAAAAGAGAAGAGTACAACGTTTGAGGAATCAAGAATTAAAGCAAGCAAGGCCTAAGATGAAATCAATATGGCGTCGAAAGGACAAGCCTGAAGAAGATGGTCATTCGGCTCCTACATGCATGGTATGCTTTTTGCCGAATGAATTTATGGCTCCCACTGATCAAGTTGTGCAGGAGGAAGCGTTGTCAGAGGTAGATGAAGTCGAACAGCTAATGGCACAATTGATGCTCAATAAGCAAGCTGTCTTTGAAAAGCCAATCCAGAATCGACATATGAAGCCATTATATTTGAAAGGATTTGTCAATGGGAAGCCTTTAACCAAGATGTTCGTCGATGGTGGAGCTGCTGTGAATGTGATGCCATATACTACATTTAGGAAGCTTGGCATGGGCCCTGGAGATTTAACACCAACGAGCATAATTCTAAATGATTTTGCTGGAAATCCTTCAGACACCAAAGGCTGTGTTCATGTAGAACTGATGATTGGATCCAAAGTGCTGCTCACAACTTTCTTTGTCATTGAGGGCAAAGGGGCATATAGTTTGCTGCTTGGAAGAGATTGGATTCATGCAAATTGCTGTATCCCATCAACCATGCATCAACAGCTCATTCAGTGGATAGATGATGAGGTGGAGATTGTCCAAGCAGATGATTCAATAAGCGTGGCAAATATGGAACCAGCTTTTTGGGAATATCAAGGCATAGATTGTTTCTCAGGCAAAGACTGGGGAGAAGGTCCTGTTGCACCAGCCAGCAGTGATCAACAGCCGATCGAAGCAGTCGGCTCTCATAGTAATTTTTGATGGAGAATCCAATTGATGGAACTGATGGAAAATTAGGACGTGGATTTGTGTCGGCCGATAAATTGGAAGAAGTGGACATTGGAGATGGTGACAAGCCAAGGCCGACATTTATCAGTGCTAACTTGGATTCGGTTTTCAAAGAAAAGTTGGTGACATTGTTAAAAGAATACAAGGACTGCTTTGCTTGGGATTATTCGGAGATGCCCGGTCTAGACCGTTCTATTGTTGAGCATCGGTTGCCAATCAAACCTGGATACAGACCTTACAAGCAACCACCCCGAAAAATCTACAAGGAAGAAGTGTTGGCCGATGTGAAAAAGGAGATTGAAAGATTACTAGATGCAAATTTCATTCGGCCATGTAAATACGCGGATTGGATCTCTAATATCGTTCCTGTCTATAAGAAAAATGGAAAAATGAGGGTTTGCATAGATTTTAGAGATCTAAACAAGGCTACACCCATGGATGGATATCCAATGCCTATTGCTGATTCATTGGTTGATGCTGCTGCTGGATACAAAGTGCTCAGTTTCATGGACGGTAACGCAGGATACAATCAGATTTATATGGCATTGGAAGATATAGTAAAGACAGCTTTCAGATGTCCTGGACACATAGGGTTGTTTGAGTGGGTTGTCATGACCTTTGGATTGAAAAATGCTGGTGCAACTTATCAAAGGGCTATGAATTATATTTTTCATGAGTTGATCGGCAAGATTGTGGAAATATATATTGATGATGTAGTGATCAAGTCATTGGATCATGAGTCCCATTTGGCCGACATAAGGAAAACTCTAGAATGCACCAGGAAGCATGGGCTTAAAATGAACCCGAACAAGTGTGCTTTTGGAGTTTCGGCTGGAGAGTTTCTGGGATTTTTGATACATGAAGGAGGAATAGGAGTTGGCAAGAAAAGCATGAAGGCAATTGATGAAATTGTTCCTCCAACTAATCTTAAAGAGTTACAATCACTGCTTGGCAAGATAAATTTTGTGAGAAGATTCATATCAAACTTGTCACAGAAGGTGTTGCCCTTTTCCTCACTATTGAAAATAAAAAAGGATCAAAAGTTTGTATGGGGTGACGAACAACAGAAGGCTTTTGATGAAATAAAAGAGTACATGAAGAAGCCACCAGTATTGGTGCCTCCACAATTGAACAAGCCTTTCAAGTTGTACGTGGCGGCCGATGCCCAAACTATTGGATCGGCCCTTATTCAAGAATTTGAAGGGAAGGAAAGAGTAGTTGCATACCTTAGCCGAAAGTTACTAGACCCGGAGACAAGGTATTCGGCTATAGAGAAGCTTTGCTTATGTGTTTATTACTCATGTACAAAATTTCGGCACTATTTGCTAAATGCCGAATGCGTTGTACATTCAAAATTTGATGTAATTAAGCACATGTTGTCAATGCCAATTTTGAATGGAAGGATTGGCAAATGGATTTTGGCCTTATCTGAATTCGAATTAAGGTTTGAATCGGCAAAAGCTGTCAAGGGGCAGATTATTGCTGACTTCATTACTGAACATCATGATACATCAATAAATTTGCTTAACATTATTCCTTGGGTATTATTCTTCGATGGATCTTCATGCGACAAAGGTGGTGGAGCAGGTATTTTATTAATTTCACCCAAAGGAGAAACATTTGAGTTTGCTATTCCCATTCAATCTACTGTTACTAACAATCAGGCTGAGTATGAGGCATTACTCAAAGGGCTCCAATATTTGAAAGAAGCAAAAGCCATTGCAGTTGAAATTTTTGGAGATTCAGAATTGGTCATAAAACAATTGAATGGTGAATATGAATGCAAAAGTGATATCTTGAGGAATTACTATGAAGAATGCAAAGAAATATTGAAGAGCTTTCGGTCAGTAATTCTACAACACATTCCTAGAGGGGATAATGGAGAGGCAAATAGATTGGCCCAAAGTGCATCAGGTTACAGAGAAAATCAAGAGGTATTTGCTACTGATGACTGTGCTTTCGGGAGTAGTTTGGCAGAAGGTGATTGGAGGAAAGAAATTGCCGATTATTTGGAGAATCCATCCCAGAAGGTTTCTAGAAGACTCAGGTATAAAGCTATAAAGTTTGTTCTTCTTGATAAAGATTTATATTATAAATCCCTGGACGGAGTATTATTACGTTGCTTAAATCAAGAAGAAGCAAAGAAGTTGATGAGTGAAGTGCATGATGGATTATGTGGAGCACATCAGTCAGCTTACCGAATGAAGTGGGTTATTAGAAGAACTGGATATTACTGGCCGACAATGTTGGAAGATTGCTTTGAATATTATAAGGGATGTCAAGACTGTCAGAAATTTGGAAACATTCAGAGAGTTCCAGCATCGGCTTTGAATCCCATTATCAAGCCATGGCCATTCAGAGGATGGGGAATAGATTTGATTGGCCAAATAAATCCTCCATCGAGCAAGGGGCATAAGTTTGTACTTTTAGCAACAGATTATTTTACCAAGTGGGTTGAGGCGATTCCATTGAGAAAGGTAGCATCAGAAGATATGATTGAATTTGTCAAAGAGCACATCATTTACAGATTTGGAATTCCTCAGACAATTACCACAGATCAAGGGTCTCAATTTACATCTTCAGAGTTCAGAGATTTTGCTGAAAGTATGGGGATAAAATTACTGAATTCTTCTCCTTATTATGCTCAAGCTAATGGTCAGGCAGAGGCTTCTAACAAGATTATGATTAAAATTATACAAAAGAAGATTGATCAGAAGCCAAGGAAGTGGCATTCGGTACTCAATGAAGCATTGTGGGCTTACCGAATGGCTCCTCATGGGGCTACAAAAACGTCTCCTTATGAACTAGTGTATGGACATCATGCCATTTTGCCATGGGAATTACAAACAGAGTCAAGGAGAATACAGTTGCAGAAAGATTTAAGTTCTAAAGATTACAGTAACTTGATGATGGACGAATTGGAAGATTTGCATATGATTCGTCTCAAAGCATTGGAAAATATTGAGAAAAATAAGATGCGAGTTGCCAAATATTACAACAAGAAGGTAAAAGTCAGGCAATTTGCAGAAGGAGATTTGGTTTGGAAAGCGATATTGCCGATTGGAACCAAATATGCAGCATTCGGCAAATGGTCTCCAAATTGGGAAGGTCCTTTCAGAGTGGTTAGATGTGTGCCTGGAAATGCATATATTTTGAAGACATTATTGGGAGAAGAATTTGCTTCTGCTATAAATGGAAGATATTTGAAGAGGTATTATCCCAGTATTGAAATCGATCGGTGATTGATATATTAAATTGCCGAACAGCCGATATTCGGGAAGAAATCGTCTTTAGAGGGAAATTAACAGAGACATTGGAGAAAAAGAAAAATGGCCAGTACTGAATGTATTGCCCTTAGCACAAAATATATTACATCAGGAGTTCATGCAAGATCACAAAAGATAAGTTTTATTGCCGAAATTCCATAAATCCCTAGTACAAACTACTGGAAGAGCCTGTTCAAAACAGACTGGGGATGAATGGAATCGGCAATGGCAGCACCATGGCCATCAAGACGATCAATGGAGGCGTCAATGTCATCGATGTCTTCTGGGTTGCTGTTGGCGAAACCAACCGGCATCCTGGAATAGTCAGTGCCGGTGTGCGTCGACATGGCAACGAGACCCGTAGCAACGCCCAGGCGAACGCCATGGGAGGCCACCTCGTCGACACGGCTTGCCACCGCACCAAGGCGTGCCTCGGGTGTGTCCCCTTGGGCGTTCACCTTGTCCGCCAGCTCCTCCACCAGCGCCTTCAGTCGATCAAGTTCAGCATCACGCGCTGCAAGGTTACAAGGGGATAACAGATTAATATCATTTGGAGGACGAGAATTGAGATTGAGCAGATTGCAGGACTCACCATCAATGACTTCGAGCAGCTGCTTGCGCTCGTGCTGCCATTCAAGGTCAGCAATCCCGGCTTGCTTGGAGATGACCTCCAACTCGCGGCGAGTGTCGTCACGCTCCGCTTTGAATCGGCGAGCATCGCCGTCCGTGTAGCGGTAGTCGTCCGATTCGAGAGATCGATTGGAGTCCCATTTGGCTGACATAAGGAAAACTCTAGAATGCACCAGGAAGCATGGGCTTAAAATGAACCCGAACAAGTGTGCTTTTGGAGTTTCGGCTGGAGAGTTTCTGGGATTTTTGATACATGAAGGAGGAATAGGAGTTGGCAAGAAAAGCATGAAGGCAATTGATGAAATTGTTCCTCCAACTAATCTTAAAGAGTTACAATCACTGCTTGGCAAGATAAATTTTGTGAGAAGATTCATATCAAACTTGTCACAGAAGGTGTTGCCCTTTTCCTCACTATTGAAAATAAAAAAGGATCAAAAGTTTGTATGGGGTGACGAACAACAGAAGGCTTTTGATGAAATAAAAGAGTACATGAAGAAGCCACCAGTATTGGTGCCTCCACAATTGAACAAGCCTTTCAAGTTGTACGTGGCGGCCGATGCCCAAACTATTGGATCGGCCCTTATTCAAGAATTTGAAGGGAAGGAAAGAGTAGTTGCATACCTTAGCCGAAAGTTACTAGACCCGGAGACAAGGTATTCGGCTATAGAGAAGCTTTGCTTATGTGTTTATTACTCATGTACAAAATTTCGGCACTATTTGCTAAATGCCGAATGCGTTGTACATTCAAAATTTGATGTAATTAAGCACATGTTGTCAATGCCAATTTTGAATGGAAGGATTGGCAAATGGATTTTGGCCTTATCTGAATTCGAATTAAGGTTTGAATCGGCAAAAGCTGTCAAGGGGCAGATTATTGCTGACTTCATTACTGAACATCATGATACATCAATAAATTTGCTTAACATTATTCCTTGGGTATTATTCTTCGATGGATCTTCATGCGACAAAGGTGGTGGAGCAGGTATTTTATTAATTTCACCCAAAGGAGAAACATTTGAGTTTGCTATTCCCATTCAATCTACTGTTACTAACAATCAGGCTGAGTATGAGGCATTACTCAAAGGGCTCCAATATTTGAAAGAAGCAAAAGCCATTGCAGTTGAAATTTTTGGAGATTCAGAATTGGTCATAAAACAATTGAATGGTGAATATGAATGCAAAAGTGATATCTTGAGGAATTACTATGAAGAATGCAAAGAAATATTGAAGAGCTTTCGGTCAGTAATTCTACAACACATTCCTAGAGGGGATAATGGAGAGGCAAATAGATTGGCCCAAAGTGCATCAGGTTACAGAGAAAATCAAGAGGTATTTGCTACTGATGACTGTGCTTTCGGGAGTAGTTTGGCAGAAGGTGATTGGAGGAAAGAAATTGCCGATTATTTGGAGAATCCATCCCAGAAGGTTTCTAGAAGACTCAGGTATAAAGCTATAAAGTTTGTTCTTCTTGATAAAGATTTATATTATAAATCCCTGGACGGAGTATTATTACGTTGCTTAAATCAAGAAGAAGCAAAGATCTGTCGCACCTCCTTCGAGCTCCGGAGGATCCCTTCCCAGTGACGAGGTGCTTCCGGCGACAAGGAGCAGCACCTCCCCATGGATCTCCGACGCCCTACCCTCCCGCACAGGTCGTGGGTCTGTATTGCGCCGCCCTTCCTCGCTGAGGAGCAACGCCTCCCGCTTCCCCGCCGACAAGCAGCGCCTCTCTCTTCCCCGTCGCTCTAAGCACCTCCAACACCTCCTATCCCCGCACTCGGTCCACAGTAAGCACATCTCCCACATCCTCCTTCCTTCGTCCTGGTATTCATACTTAGGGTTTTAAAGATTGGATTTAATTTATGTTCATGGCTGAAAATTGGGTGGACATAGGTAGATAAATGGGCCTGAGTACTTGTATGTTGTGCTTATTTTTGGAGTAATTTGTGATAGCATAGATTGAGAAAATGAAGGTGAAGACACCAAAAGCAGCATGGAATGCCTATGCAACTAAGTATTTTGTCAGATATGTAAAGAAGAAACTCTAGCTGGGAATAGGCCAGGGACTATTTTGAGTTCCATTGGGTACAAGAACCTTGAAGAAAAATTTTATGCTACATCACTATCCACATACAAAACTGAAGAACAAATGGGATACTTTGAAACCTCAGTATAACTTGTTGGATTTGAAGAGGTCTGCAACTGATCTTTGGTTTTGATGTTCAAAAGGGAGTAATTACAGCTAGTAATGAATGGTAGGAGGAAAAGATTGTGGTATGTAAAATCTGAAAGTTTTGTATTTTTCTTTAGCAATGTCAATTGTGCTTGCGATAAATAATATAATACAGATGATTTAATATTTTTATAGGAAAACAAAAATTATAGCAATGCAAGTTTCGTGAATCGCCTATGGAGATCCTAAATGAGCTTGACGTTATGTTTCAACACATAAATGTCACAAGTTTATCTTCTGTCGTTCCAGGAGTCCTTAAAAATACAACTCCCATAGCTGTTGGTGATGAAAGTAGTGAGGGCGAAGACAATGAATGCATTGCACAAGATCTCAAGAAGGAGGGAAAACGTAAAGCTACTGATGTTGACTCTCCTAACCCAAAGAAGAAGGGTAGAAATCCTATGGTTAAGCATGTGTCACGACTTATTGATGTTCTGTCTACTAGCAAGAGCAAAAATGATCAGAAGATTGAGGATGACATCATAGAGCTTATGGATCAAGCTGTAAATAATGCAGGAGCTAGTGAAGGAAGTGATGAGCATTTTATGGCCACCCAACTCTTTGTTAAAAAATAAAATCGTGCAGTGTTCTGTTCCTTGAAAACTAATGAAGGGAAGATTGCTTGGCTCAAGGGGATGTATGAAGAGAGGAAAAAATAGAGTAGTGTCACTCATGTGTTGTATCCTTATTTGCTTCTGTTCCTTCTATTCCAGCTGGACTATTTATGTAATGCTACCTCTTTTACATTCAGTTGAACCTCTATGTGATGCTACCACTGTCACCAAATTTTCTGGTTGTATGTGCTAGATGTACCTTTGTATGTGCTAGCAGTAAGAAGGGTTTTCTAGCTCCCTACAAAGGCCAAAAGTATCACATACCTGAATTCCAAGGTGGATGTAGGCCAGGTGGTTTGAAAGAGGTTTTTAACCATGCCCACTCTTTTCTTCATAATGTAATTGAACGTACTTTTGGGGTGCTAAAAATGAAATGGCGAGTACTATTGCATATGCCAAGTTTTCCAGTTGAGAAGCAAAAGAAGATTATCATTGCATGCATGTCACTTCATAACTTCATCCGTGATAGTGCTTTAGCTGATGAGCTGTTCCAAATGTGTTATGAGGATGAAGATTACATCCCACTGTTTGTGTCATCAGGAGGTGCGGACTACAACAGTGCATCATCAGATGATGTCGATATGTGTGCATTTCATGATTTTGTTGCGAACTCCTTGATGACTGGTAGAGAGTAGATGCAATATTATTGGGCACAATTTATTTTGTATTTAAATATCATGAAGTTGCAATTTTGTATATGCTTGACAAACGCATGTCATGCATGAGATATGCTATGCTCGGTGAAATGAAGGAAATAGTCGTCATTATATAGACTATTATTTTAATCCCTTGTTTTTTATGAAACATTACACTATCAAATAACACAAAATTAATATTAAACAAACGCTTCAGGCCAATCAGTACACATATTATGCAATCAGACGTTTATCATACCAAAGGGTATTTCAGACATTGCACTCCTCAGCTCAGCAGACAACTATCCAAAAGCTGGGTTGCCAAACAGACCAGCTTCTCATACCAGCAGATTCCCGGACTATCAGCTTTTCAGACAAGCAAGTAAGCTTCTCGGTCCAGCTACCCTAAATAGGGCCCAAGTTAGAACAAAAAGAGAAGTCATTCATTAGTTATGTGTTCAGAGCAAGGCAGAGAGGGTTGGGCAACCTTTTAGGCCAGTCTCAGTGGAGTTCTATGGAGAGTTTTATGCCATTAAATGTGCTAATGTGGCATTGGAGAGAAGGAAGAGTTTCATAGTATGACAGAGGAGTTTCATCACCATAAAAGTTTTTTGGCACAGTTACCTAGTTTTTTGGCTAGATAACCGTGTAGTGAAATTGTGCACTGAGATTGGCGGCGAGGTGAAAAGCTATTAATAATGGAGTTTCAAGTTATGACCGCTGCTATTTGTGTTTCAGGTGCTTTGACGATGGAAACTGAAAGATGCTGATAGTGGGATATCAGTTTCACTAGGAAGTGGATGTTGAATTCAGCAGCCGATCTTAGTGGTATGGAAAAATAGAAGGGCTGGTACATGCTTGCATGCAGCAATGATGGAGACCGAGATTGAAAATAATATGCATGCCATATGTTACGTGGATTGAAGGACCTGCATGCTGCCTTCTTTTATTTGGTCTGGTCCACGTGAGGGTAATAAGTAATAACAAAAAAAAAAGAAATGAAAAGTTTGGATCGGCCAGGACAAAGAAAGAATGAGAAGAAAAGGGAACAAGGCCGGAAAATGAAATGTTGGATTGGGACTAAATTGAAAGAAGAGCCCGCCCAGGAGATTTTAAAGTAACATGCCAAGCTGAAATCGTATTTTAAAACCTAAATTTATTTTTCATACAAAACACAATTACGATGCAGTGCAGCATGAATGCAGCGCATCCCTCGATAGATTGATTTTAAAATATAGAAAATTATTCTCTATCTAAATTGATATCAAAATAAATCTTCAAAATTTTAGAGATATTGTAAAATTATTTAATTTATTAATATTTTCTATTTACAACCCAAAATAGAAATTTTGGGGTGTGACATCTTATTGTACATATATGTGGTCCTCGAGGGGGATTTCTACATCCCCATCTAGTTCCAAAGTTTTAACTCTGGATTCCAGTCTAATGACTATCCTCTGGCTCATTCTAGATACTACACAATTCAATGAGGTTTAGTTTAATACCTCTATCAGAGTGGTACAGCTTTACCCATACCTCAATACCATTACGACTGGCATTGCATCTGTAACATAGGGAACTCGAGCCAATCTATAATATAGGGTTGGTAGCCATCCTAGGGTTTCAAGGGATATGGTATTTCAATAACTACAAGAACAATAAGTCCATTAGAATGTAACTGTACAATCACATATTTGAAACACTAAGAAAATAGATGCAATAATGTAACATAGTAGGCTATGTTGTCAAATTATTACCATCACACTCTAGTAGGATGAAAATATGATCAAGGAGTTAGGACTTAACGTAATCCTTACTCATACTCGGTCCTAAGGGCCCTTGATTCCACATCTCGTCAACTAGATCCTCGACTTCTTGTCGGATCGTGTCGACCTTACCTTGCAGTACCGAGATAATAAGCATACAATCATTCTTAGCAAACAATGTATAATTAATAATTAAAAGAAGGTTAGCAAGGATGGGTTAGGATTTCAAAAGATATGTCTAGGATTCTGAATCGATGAATCCACGACAGGGTTTCAGGGTTAGGGTTTGACGAACATCGAACTTGGAGCTTAGAATTCGGATGTTGATCAAGGATATGTAGAAATAAATTAGGTCTTGGACGATCAAGGATTGCTTATCAGGCATTTAGGTATTTTCTAAGAATTATCTAGAAATATTTGTAATTACAAAGAATTAATTAGATTTCGAAATAATAGAAAGTAGATTATTTAATTATTTATACATGAATTTCCTAAATAATTAAAGGCTATAAATAACATGAAAACTTATTATGGATTCAGGCATCTAATTAAATATTTTGAACTAAAAAGGAGAAATGTGTCGTCTTGATAATGGAACAGGGGATTTTTCCAATACTAAAAAATATAATTATCTGAATATTATTTATGACAATAGAATTACAGATTGATACATAGGGTTTATTGGTTTTGAAATAATTCTAGCAACTAAATAAATCAAATATTAATTCCTAGGTAATTGAAAAGGAATATAAATATTGGATAATGGATTGAATGGGAAATATGAATATTTGTTTTCGACAGCAGATGCTCTTTGATATAGAGAGTAGTGTGACGTTGATGTGGATTGGTGCGCCACGGGAGGTAGCATATGGGCGGAAAGGGAAAATAGCAAGCTAGTGGGTAGGGTCGGTCCAGGTGTTTTTTTTAGTGAAGTGAGGCATGGTGGTGGTTTTAGTAGTACGGCCTGGTAATGGTGGGATGTTCAATGTTGAACAATCTATTAACGTCAAGGTGGTGGTGGGCTAGCCAAGTGCAGGGATGACGAGCTTCAATGAACGTGCAACTGGAGTGTTGGTGTTTTGCACTATTGGCTAGTGAATTTACGTCGCACGTCTGCTCGGATAGCCTAGAACTCAAGGGCTTAGGATGTATACCGGTTTAGGCAACGTGCCCTATGTCTAGTTCTAGGCCCATCAGGACGCCTGTACAAGAAAGGGTGGGGCGCATGGATTAGGTCAATCCATGGCTCATGTTGGCAGCCGCAAATTCCCACGCCCGCTCCATCATTGCTCTCGCGAACCTACCAGCACTACTAGAGAAACCATCGTCACAAACGGCACCATCACAAAAACCGTTTGTGATACCCTCATCACAAACGGTTAAACGGTTCGTGTTCCGAACCGTTTGTGATGGCCTCACATCACAAACGGTTCGTAACACGAACCCTTTGTGATGTGTATGGTACATTCAAACCATATTTTGAAATAGTAAATGACTTCAAATCAAAAAGTGTTGAACTACAAAGTTGTATGGCTTCTCAAGATGCACAACTTTCAATTTGGTCATTTCTTCATTTGACAAATTCATATGAATATTGTTCATAAAACCCATCTCTCTCATAGAGTTATAGTTTCACCAAAATTCCAATTTGATATACTAAATACAAACTAGAAAGGGCGAGAGATTATTAGGGAAAAGGTAAACACCTTAGAGACTAAAAATGTTGGAAGGTTGGCAGTGCCAGCCTAGCTGCCTCCTTAAGTCTTTATGGTCCGTGCGTTGGCCGCGTAGCGCGCGAACTTTGCGCGAAAAAATGGCCTCCCCAAATGAAAATAAATTTTTTCCCCTATTGTTTTCGTATTTTTTGGGTTTATTTCGGAAGCAGGAAATCACAAACGGTTGGAAAAATGAACCGTTTGTGATGGGAGCATCACAAACGGTTCACAAACGGAACATCACAAACGGTAATGCTTCCTCCATGTACATGTGGATACCTTGGAGGTGCTGCATCTAGAGCACAAGGACGAGCCGCACGAGAGGACGTGATCGACTGCACTGCCCCAGCGCGCTTCATTAAGTTCCGCACTTGTGCTCTAATGGTAATTGAGTGATCTAAGACAGAAGTTGTTCATGGTTTATGTGGTAGAAATTTTTGTTTATCGCTGGCATAGCCTACCCATATGCCTACATGGGGAAGGGAGATCCAAGGGAGGGGTGATGTGCTGGGATGGCTAAAATTAGGTCAGCTGCAAGCTAGGCTCAAAGGTGGACCGGGTTAAGGTTGAGAGAAACAAATGTAGGCTAGGGAAAGGAGAAAGCGGAGAAGAGAGGGAGGCGTCCAAACCAGAATTAGGAAAAGAAGGGAACATGCGGAGAGATATTGAGCGCCCCATCATAGGTTTCATACATTTAGGGTTTGTTTGAGAGGCTTTTGGGATTGTTCAAATTTGATGGATTTGAGGTTGGGGGGATTTAGGGTTTCAAGTCAAACCCAATAAACACACATGTGAAATTTCATGCAAGCTTTAATTTGGTAAATAATTCTAAATATGTTATCGCACAAAATAAATAAAAATAGGTGCCCATATACTCGATATAGCATCTTCTTAAACTTAGGCTCATGTCGCCTCGGGTGTCATTTAGTTTCATATACTGACCCCTTAATCTTGGGTTCAGGTGTTAGCTTATTTCCTACACTATGATAATGTTGTTTTATCACACGATTAAAGCATGATAAGATCAAATATTATGCATTCAAGAATGGCATTAATTTCATTTCTAGCTAGTTTTATTGCCCTTTAGCTTCTCCAGATATTTCATTTGGTAATTTATTGCATTTATATTCCCTTCATTCTAGTTTGATAAGTACAAACCTTGTTTACTTAAGAAATAGGTGGACGTAATGATAATGTTTTACAGAAAAAGGAGCCTCTATATGTCAAGTAGAAATTTGGAAAGCTATACCCAGCTATATATGGATTCGACACATATTTAATCAATCGATGCATGGGTGTTAGAATTGGAGTTCCATCATGCATGGCTTAACAAGAGTGTACATGAGTTGGTTTTCTATAATGAACTAAGATAGATCATGACTGACAATGCAATACAGATGTATATGACATTACTCATGCTCTGGACCTTGTTTATGATAATAGAGATGTATATCTCATTACATATCGTTCTAAGGCCTTTTCCAAGCATCATATATAACACATCCCCAATATATCATAGATTTTGTGTTTCGCAATAACCAATTATTTGTATCATATCTATAATCCATCCATCCTAAATAAACACGTCATTCTAGAAATTTAATGACAGCACGAAGGTAAAAATGATCATGACTTCTATTATTTATTAGCGATATTTGGCACTAATTAACTATGCCATGCACATGCGTCTACTACATGCTTAATAGGATAGAATGAATTGTTTTTTGGACAAATTTTGAATCCTAAAATGACTTGTTTTTTTCTTTTGGACGAAGTGATTACTTCATAGTATATCAACAACTAGATAAGCATATTGTTGACGTAAAATCTGCAGTTCAAGCCAAGCACACAGCAAGCCGAATCAGCTGGCTTCACACGTGGCCCGAGCTTTCGAATCCGGAAACGTGCCAGTCAATTTTCCGTGAAACTGACAAAGGAAGAAAAAATGTTTAGATATAAAACCTGGAACATGCCGGATGATACCAGACAGTTCCATCTCTACGGCTTGCAAGGCCAATCCTGATCGGCATATAGCTATGAACAAGCTATCCGTCAGCAATACAGGCATTCACAGCATATTCGGCAGAGCGCGTAAGAAAGCATACTGCCGACCGCATGACGTCATCATGATGAAAGATCGGTATTTAATTAGATGATCGTTACAATACTTAAATACAACCGATTAACGGGCATAAAGCATGATAAATGTGAAAGCACGATCGTAAATCTCTAATAAACAAGTTCCTCCTGTACAACTTGATCAGCAAGAGCCATAAATTCATTCGGCAAGAAACATACCATGCATGTGCCAAATTCAGAGGTAATGTTGTTCAATCATTATCTGGCTTTAATAACAATTCTGCTTTTATTATAACTCTGTTATTTTGTAGGAAACTCAAATAACACAAGGTAACTTAATGAATCTATTAGATCTTTGCCACAATCTAATAGAGCCGATAACTTGCTTCAAGCTAAACCTTAGCCTACCGCATGACTCATGATTTAACAAAGAAGCCTTCTCATACCAAGCTTAAATCCACCGCATGATACTAAGCATGATACAAGGTTGTCGATACTTATGGAGGTCGACGGATCGATGGTTCCTCTCGAAGATTTCGACGACACGACTAAAGGACTCGAAAAGGTGGCGCAAGGCCGGTTTGTTGTATGATTGTTCGATCCTTATTACAATCACCACGAGTTTATATTTATACCCTGGTTTTAACACTATTCCTAGTTGACTACGATTACAAAACGTTTATTTCCAAAGAAATACGTCGAAGCGCCGTATTCATCTCATATTCTTCATCAAATCGGCTTATTCCTTATATTCGATCTACGTCATCACGCTTTCCCGAATACTTCTGTTTCCAACTGTGAAACAGCTCCTTTGCCGAACGATGGCGGATTCCCGACCGCAGAGCATCTTTGCCGATTGCTTCGAAGAAGGCCTTCCTGCCGAATGGAATCTTTCTACCGAATCTGGCCCACTTGTCAGCCTCTCTCAGGTGCCAATTTTTGGTGTTAACACATGCCCCTTCAATTTCGGGATAAAAGATATTTTTGTTTCGGAATTGACCATAAATACTCAGCGTTTCTAGGTCATCTTAGCTCAATCCTCGCTTTTTCCGCTCTTAACTTCTCGAAGCTTCGCCCAGATCCAAACCCTAGTTCATCGACCTACGAAAGCTTCAATCCCCAAATGGCGGACCAAGATCAAGCCCTCTGAGTAAATTTCAATCTTCCTTAAGCACATTCGGCATCATTTTTTGAATCACATCTTAAATTTTCCTTTTGCTTTTTTCTGTTCTTGGTAGGCTCTTGCGGCCGAACTTTTGATTCCCACCGAGGAGAAAGCTCCCACTTATTTTCTTGGGCCCGTAGGAGATTCAGACCCTTCTGGGCTGATTGCTGCCGAATCTCAGAGGATTCCATTCAAAGCTTCACTGACAAAGCCTCATGAATGGCAAGATGCCTTCAAGAACTGGCCTTTGCCCCCAATCGCTGGATGGAGAAATTGGTACAAGAGAGTCCTTGATGACAAAAGCCCTCAAACCAATAACTGGGACAATCTCCACATTTCTCATTGCTTGGAATTGTCCTTGGCTGAAACACCCAAGAATGAAAACCTCTTGATTGCAGCCTGTCACTTCTGGTCCAATGGTGCAAATGCTTTTCTTTTTGGCCATGGACCGATGTCTCCCACCTTGGCCGATGTCTACATGATGACCGGCCTGAACATTACGGAGCCCGTGCGTCCATACAAGTACAAAGGCTCCTCCAAGCAGACAGGAGTGAAGACAGGAGTTGGATATAAGAAATATATCCAGAATTATATGTCTGATGGTCCCCTATCTGATGTTGAATACAGGGCCTTCCTGAATATGTGGTTGTGCAGATTCATTTTTTGCGGTAAAGCCAATGAGCCAACTCTGAATCACATTGTGATGGCTGAAGATTTGGCTGCTGGCACACTCATCCCTCTTGGGAAGTACCTGCTGGGAAGTGTCTATCATATGCTCCATCAAACCACTCGATTGATGCATACCAACAAGAAAATCCCTTGTGTCAATGGTCCTTGGTGGTTCATCCAGATGTGGTTGCAGTTGTATATGCACCAGATCATTGCTATTGATGTCAACAGTCGGCACTTTCCCTCAATTAACTACAAGGAAGGG
>OAMR01001135.1:30546-48854 GCA_900205405.1 Echinochloa crus-galli
CCCTCTCTCTTCGTGGGAGCACATAGTAAGTAGGCCCTACGAGATCCAACCCCCAGACCGCGAAAGGCCATGTTACAGGGATGGTCTGCAGGGCGTGCGCCGGGAGATGCGTCTTTCGTGCGTAGAACTGGCACCCTTCGCAGGTGCGCACGACCTCGTTTGCGTCGGACACGGCGGTGGGCCAGTAAAGGCCTTGCCGGAATGCGTTACCCACGAGGGTGCGCGGCGCTGCGTGGTGTCCGCACGCCCCGGCGTGGATGTCGCGGATCAACTGCCTTCCTTCGGGGATGGGGATGCATCGCTGCAAGATCCCCGAAGCGCTGCGTTTATACAGCTCGCCGCCAACCGAGGCAAAAGTCTTGGCCCTCCTGGCGATGCGGCGCTGTTGGCGCAAAATCTGCAGTTCGCGCCAAGCACACAGCAAGCCGAATCAGCTGGCTTCACACGTGGCCCTGGCTTTCGAATTCCGGAGGCGTGCCAGTCAGTTTTCCTGAAACTAACAAAGGGACAAAATGTTTAGATAAAACCTGGAACGTGCCGGGTGAGACCAGACAGTTCCATATTTGCGGCATTGAAGCCAATCTCGAGAGACATATAGCTACGGACAAGCTATCTGTCGTTACTCAGAATATCATTCGGCAATTAGTAGAAGCATGTAAGAATCGCACTGCCGAACGCACAACATCAGCATGACGTAAGATCGGTCTTTAAATAAACAAAGAGAGCCAGGTATATCCTTGACCGATTAACGAGGACAGGCATGATATGAAAATAAATAAAGGGTGAAGCATGATCATAAATTCGCAGTAAACAAGAATGCATAGGCCGAAAGCAGCACCCGTCAAGCATGGCAACAAACAAGTTAATCCACCGCATGATACGACTTGTTTGAGACCACACCACTAATCAGATTAGATCAATCCACCGCATGATACAATCTAACCATGAAAAGCTAAAAGCATTCAGTGTTTAATACGTATCCACTAACACGTTCACTCATGATAGCACTGCCGAATACGGCTGTTTAGCCGAATCGGGATCAAATAAATTTCATGTCTTCTTTTCTCCTCCTCATACTTACGCCTTTGAAAACGCTCCTTTTCTTGCTGACGCTGCCACTTGTTGAGGAGAATGCGTGAAGTAACCCTAGGTTTAGAGGGTTCTCCCACTTCAAATCGGCTATTCGGGAACCGAGGATCTTTCTGGCGAATCTGTTCAATTGTGATCTGCCGAGTAGGATCAACTGAACCATCCTGCCCTGCCTTCTTTGAGGTTAAAACTTTCAATCTTCCCTTTTCTCCAGATGGAACACTTGTTCGGGTTCATTTTAAGCCCATGCTTCCTGGTGCATTCTAGAGTTTTCCTTATGTCGGCCAAATGAGACTCATGATCCAGTGACTTGATCACTACATCATCAATATATATTTCCACAATCTTGCCGATCAACTCATGAAAAATATAATTCATAGCCCTTTGATAAGTTGCACCAGCATTTTTTAATCCAAATGTCATGACAACCCACTCAAACAACCCTATATGTCCAGGACATCTGAAAGCTGTCTTTACTATATCCTCTAATGCCATAAAAATTTGATTGTATCCTGCATTGCCATCCATAAAACTGAGTACTTTATATCCAGCAGCAGCATCAACTAATGAATCGGCAATAGGCATTGGATATCCATCCATGGGTGTAGCCCTGTTCAAATCTCTAAAATCTATGCAAACCCTCATTTTTCCATTTTTCTTATAGACAGGAACAATATTAGAGATCCAATCCGCATATTTGCATGGCCGAATGAAATTTGCGTCTAGTAACCTTTCAATCTCTTTTTTCACATCGGCCAACACTTCTTCCTTGTAGATTTTTCGGGGTGGCTGTTTGTAAGGTTTATAACCAGGCTTGATCGGCAACCGATGCTCAACAATAGAACGGTCCAAACCAGGCATCTCCGAATAATCCCAAGCAAAGCAGTCTTTGTATTCTCTTAATAATTTAATCAATTCTTCTCTGAAAACTGAATCTAAGTTTGCACTGATGAATGTCGGCCTTGGTTTGTCACCATCTCCAATGTCCACTTCTTCTAGCTTATCAGCCGACACAAATCCACGTCCTAACTTCCCGTCAGTCCCATCAATTGGATTCTCCATTAAAAATTACTATGAGAGCCGACTGCTTTGATCGGCTGTTGATCACCGCTGACTGGTTCAACAGGACCTTCTCCCCAATCTTTGCCTGAAAAGCAATCTATGCCTTGATATTCCCAAAAAGCTGGCTCTACGTTAGCCACGCTTATTGAATCATCTGCTTGGACAATTTCCACTTCATCATCTATCCACTGAATAAGCTGCTGATGCATGGTAGATGGAATGCAGCAATTTGCATGTATCCAATCCCTTCCAAGCAGCAAACTATATGATCCTTTGCCCTCAATAACAAAGAAGGTTGTAAGCAGAGTTTTAGACCCAATCATCAAATCCACATGCACGCATCCTTTAGTGTCTGAAGGATTTCCAGCAAAATCATTCAAAACTATGCTTGTTGGTGTCAAATCTCCAGGGCCCATGCCAAGCTTTCTGAATGTAGTGTATGGCATCACATTGACAGCAGCTCCACCATCAACAAACATCTTAGTTAATGGCTTCCCATTGACAAATCCCCTCAAGTACAGTGGCTTCATGTGGCGATTCTTAGCTGGTTTATCGAAAATAGCTTGCTTCTCCAGCATTAATTGTGCCATTAACCCCAATTGCTCGGCTTCATCTATCTCTGGCAATATTTCCTCCTGTACAATTTGATTAGCCGGAGCTATAAATTCATTCGGCAAGAAACATACCATGCATGTGGGAGCTGCACGACCATGTTCATCAGGTTTGTCTTTTGGGCGCCATATTGATTTTATCCTAGTTCCTGCTTGCTTTAGTTCTTGATTTCTTAGGCGTTGCACTCTTCTCTTTTGACTCTTCCTCAAACCAGGTGGGCACCACTGTCCTTTTTGCCATACATAACCATGATCATCTTCCTCTTCATGATCAATCAATCTGTGGTCAGCATACCTCTTCCTCGTTTGATTATCATTCTCATATGTCTCAAAGCGCCGATTATCACTGGGATATATCCTGCCAATTCTTTCATGGATAGATCGGCGATTGACAGTATCCTGCCTGTATTCATCACGTCTATCATTGCATTCAGGACAATTGTTCCATGTGGGAAGCTTTAAGCCCTCATTCCAGCAGTGTCTAAAAAATGCACACCCCCAATGTGCGCGCTCTTGTTCCCGAACGTACTCTTCTTGCTCTTCCCTATACATTTCTTCTCTGTGCCTTCTTTTCTCTTCTTCATATTTTCGCCTCTGATAGCGCTCTTTTTCTTGCTGACGCTGCCATTTATTGAGGAGAATACGTGTAGTAACTCTTGGTTTGGAAGATTCTCCAATTTCAGACCGACTGTTCAAGGAACGAGGTTCTTTCTTGTGAATTTGCTCAATCGTGATTTGCCGAGCGGGATCAACTGAGCCATTTTGTTTTGCCTTTTGTGAAGTCAAAACTTTCATCTTTCCTTTTTCTTCAGGCTTAACAGCATTCACCATGTTGACTGAAAACCCAATCATATTTTGAGGGAATGGGTTACTGTCTAGTTTCATCTTGTTGTCAAATTTTAGATGTCCCTCCTGGATATCTTTCTGAATCCTCACTCTAAAGACCCTACATTCATTGATGGAATGAGAATTTCTATCATGGAATCCGCAATATTTCTTATCTCTCACACCATCAGGCCGAAGCATAGAGTGCCCCTCTGGTAATTTGATTCGGCCTTCTTTCACAAGAAAATCAAACAATTTGTCTGCCTTAGTCACATCAAAATCATATGTGCCATTGGTTTGTTTGATCCACTTCTGATTCACTGTAACTGGCTCTTTGCCCCATATTATCTCTGCTGCAGCTATTTCTTCATTGTCTTCATACTCATCTCCTTGGTCTGCTCTTTCAAGGAATTGATTATAAATGTCAGCTACATCATTGTGTTTGGCAAATCTGCCATCTTTCTTGAAACCATATGCTTGGTTACTCATCAATGCCAATTTTTGTGACAACTGACCCAGATCTTCAAACTCCATCCCGAATAGCTTTTCACGAATTGCAGGCAGCATCCCAGCTACAGCCATACCAGCCAATTGATCATCAGGTATGTTCAGAGAAAAGCACATGCTTTTTGTTTCCCTAAATCTCCTGAGGAATTCTGTAGGTGTTTCATTATTTCTCTGCCTCAAGCTAGTTAAATCAACCAACTTTTTCTCAGTGCTGCCAGTATAGTAATGAGCATGGAACTTCTGCTCCAGATCCTTCCAAGTACAAATTGATTGAGCAGGCAAAGAAGCAAACCATGTAAAAGCTGGACCTGTCAATGACAAAGGAAAGTATCTGATTCTAAAGGCTTCATCTGCTGAGGCTTCTCCAAGCTGCATCAAGTATCTAGCTATATGCTCCACAGTGCTAGTATCATCTTGCCCTGAGAATTTAGTGAATTCTGTAGGAACCTTGACTCTGTTAGGCAATGACACTCTTTGGTACCATTCTGGGAAAGGAGAGGAGTACATGTACCCCTGATTTTTGGGCTTCAGACCGAATTGATTTTGCAACACATCGGCCATTTTTTGTACCATGAGGTCAACATTGGCATCTTGATTTCCTGGCCTTCCAATGGACATTCCTGTATTAGCATATCCAGGATTCGGAAGAGCATCAATAGCATTATAATCCATGAATTCTGTATATCCATTCCCATACATATCCCTCTGCAACCTGTTATTCAAAGGAGATATCTTGTAAGCAGAAGCAGGTGGATTTGCTGTGGTGCCGAATGCCGCCTCACCATATGTGCGAGGTTTTGGTATTGCTTGCTGAGGATCTGGTTGAACTGGTTGACCATTCGCACCCTTGGAACCAGAAGCTCCAGTTTCTTCAGCAGCTCTTTACCATGAGGTTTTTGAACATTAAAATATGTTGGTCCACCAACTTGCCCATATGCTTGTTCAAAAGGCTTGTCCACTTGTTGACCAAAAATGCTGATCATTATGCATCTAAAGCTGTTCAAGAATGCAGCGTTATGATTGGTCATTGTATCTCCCAGAGCTTTGTATAACAGACCAGAGAACCTCTCCCTTTCTTCTTCTTCATTAAGATCAGATTGTCCAGGCAGTAGAACTCTTGGCAGGTCTGTCTTGAGAAACGGTGCACCACTCCTATAGTACCCTGTCTATATTCATCATATCTATCGTTGCATTCAGGGCAATTATTCCATGTAGGCAACTTTAAACCCTCGTTCCAGCAATGTCTGAAGAAAGCACAATACCAATGTGCACGTTCCTGTTATTCAAAGCTTGTGGTCCCACTGGGCGTGCCAAAAAGTGTGTTGACGTAAAATCTGCAGTTCACGCCAAGCACACAACAAGCCGAATCAGCTGGCTTCACACGTGGCTCGAGCTTTCGAATCCGGAAACGTGCCAGTCAATTTTCCCTGAAAACTGACAAAGGAAGAAAAAATGTTTAGATATAAAACCTGGAACATGCCGGATGATACCAGACAGTTCCATCTCTACGGCTTGCAAGGCCAATCTTGATCGGCATATAGCTATGAACAAGCTATCTGTCGGCAATGCAGGCGCTCACATGCATATTCGGCAGAGCGCATACTGCCATCATGATGAAAGATCGGTATTTTAATTAAGCGACACGTTGTAGCATGTAACCATAACCGATTATCATAACGCGACGAAATAAATAAAAGGGTGAAAGCACGATCGTAAATCTCTAATAAACAAGAATGCATAGGTCTAAAAGCACTAGTCTACCGCATGTCTAGATACCCTCGAACCCGTCAGGCGTAGAATCAAACAAGTTAATCCACCGCATGATACAACTTGTTTAAAATCACACCACCAACCAAGAATAGATCAATCCACCGCATGATATACTCTAAACGTGGAAGGCTAGAAGCATTCATTATTTAAAACAAAGTTACGAACACGTTTTCACTCATTGAGGGACTGCCGAATACGGCTAGATAGCCGATTCGGGTTCCATGAAGAAGGAACAAGCTTCGTCGATGTTGATAGACCTATCAGATCGATTTCGAGCTCTAATCCACCGGATGATTAGTTCTAAAACGACCCAAAAACCTGCATCTACCGCATGATACCCGGCTCTGTCAAGATCCATACAAAACCAACGAGTTTGAACCCGCGACACGTGGCAATCTAGATTGATTCGAATTCGGCTATGTAAGGAAACGTGATCATGTCTTGCAATGAATCAAAACCAAACCTAACCAATTTAGATTGGGCAAAAAGAGTGTTATATGAATTAAACATAAAGTAAAACCCAAATAACACAAGGTAACTTAATGAATCTATTAGATCTTTGCCACAATCTAATAGAGCCGATAACTTGCTTCAAGCTAAACCTTAGCCTACCGCATGACTCATGATTTAACAAAGAAGCCTTCTTGAACCAAGCTTAAATCCACCGCATGATACTAAGCATGATACAAGGTTGTCGATACTTATGGAGGTCGACGGATCGATGGTTCCTCTCGAAGATTTCGACGACACGACTAAAGGACTCGAAAAGGTGGCGCAAGGCCGGTTTGTTGTATGATTGTTCGATCCTTATTACAATCACCACGGGTTTATATTTATACCCTGGTTTTGACACTATTCCTAGTTGACTACGATTACAAAACGTTTATTTTCAAAGAAATACGTCGAAGCGCCGTATTCATCTCATATTCTTCATCAAATCGGCTTCTTCCTTATATTGAATCCACGTCATCACGCGTTCCCGAATGCTTTCCATAGAATAGCTCCCTTGCCGATTTGATGATGGACTCCCGACCGCAGAGCATCTTTTACCGAATGCTTCGAAGGAGACCTTCCTGCCGAACAGGATCTTTCTATCAAATATGGCCCACTTGTCAGCCTCTTTTCAGGTGCCAATTTTTGGTGTTAACACATATTTTGTTCACAAGTGATGCTTACTAAATAGAACGATAGTATGTGGACATAGATATGAGGACATAGTACAATTATCAAACCAAATATCATTTACTAAATAATAAATTTCCAGTCCTCCATTTCCGAAGTAGATTCTTCGGCTTGCACTGCATAATATGCCTTTGATGCTTATGGATAGAAGAGATTCATACTAACTTCACTTTTGGACGCGCTTTTCACAGGAACACTGTGCACACTTCACCGATCCCTGGATTACTAGTTGAAACACATAGAAACAACATATTGATATAAAAAACCATACTTTCATCTCTAATTGCATTATAAACAGGATTACACGGCTCTATGGATTTACAAGGCAAGTAAACACACAAGGTAAACTAGACAAATATCAAAGCTTCTACAGTAGTGGTTCTACATTGTCGTAGCTCCATTCCTTAGGCATTCTTGGGGTGCATATGTAACCCTTATCTTTATGCATACTCCCGTGAATAGCCTTCATCTTCATACGTAATCGCCATCTTCCTACATACTCCGTTCTATAGTTTTCATACTCCTTGTCTCCATATGTACTTCTGCTTATATCCCTTTATCGATGCGAGTGCTCCTGCAGCTTTATCCTAACAATATTGGACACTTAATAAGCTTTTCATAAAGTACTTGAACGCCCCAATCCAAATCCGTATGTGACCCAGCAGTCCGAATATGGATGTGAGGTCCATCACAAATTGATGCTTTTGCAGTATGAATCCAGCCTGCGCAAGTCCTTTTCCCTTTTAGTGATCTCCTTGATTCCTAATTGAGCAAAACAAGAGTGCACATGGTCTCCACAATCTAAATATGATGAATATGAACTCAGAAGTGAGCTCACCTGATGATTAAATTGTCTAGCACGAGCACGGTAATAGGACCAACAATGATAGGAGGGAATGGCGTGGATGTATCGTTGGCGGTGATGTTCTCATCAGCGGTGAGCAGCAGTACGTAGGGCAATGGCGGTGATATTTGCTGGTCACGAGACATGGGAGGAATGGGCGCATATGGCGGCTCAATTGGAGGTGGACAACGGCGCGAGGTGGGGGATGAAGCTGACGATAGGGGCCTGCGTGTCAGCGGCTCCACGCACGTAATTGACGCATCCCTGATGCCTCTGCTGGAAAAATTAGGGTAAAGGAATGTAAGGAAGTAAGTCGAGCTGGGAGTCAAAACGCGCGGTCTGCTCCGGAAAAGAGGGGTGCTGTAAATGGAAGATTGGGTTCAAGAAGGAGGGCAAAGAGAAAAAGGTTTGAATTGAGGAAGGAAATTCAAAGCATGATTTCAATTAATTCAAAGCAATTTTTGAAGAAAAAAATAAATGGTTTTTAGGAATAATTGCAACAATAGAATTGAAAGACAAAAAGCACACAAAAAATGCATACGATGGAATTTTAATGCAAGCATTTTGAAAAGGAATTTTATCAAAATGGTGACTTCACGCAATCTAGCTGCGCAAAATTTTAATTTGTTGGAAAATTTAAAATTTTCAATTCTTTAGTGGTTGTTCTTTAGTGTTACATTTTTTTAGATAATGGAATTTTATTCCGGCCTCTACTGAACGTACACAGCCTTCAATTATTACAAAATCAGCTATCACCGCTGTTTATCAAAGGGGATTGTTTACCAATGGGGAGAAAGACGAAAGCGGGGAAACAAAACCAATTCTAAAATTAAGTTTCCAACCCTGGTTTGACATCTCTAATGCAATGGTCTCCAAAGAAATACTAGTAGCCTTGAAAACCTCCTTCGTCCTATCGTCACGCTGGAGCTGCGTCCAAAAACGAAGCCAGTACGCTCCCCTAAAAATAGTCTGCAAAAATGAAGTGTATCGGGCATTGTCAAAGATAATATCATTCCTACAATGCCACATAGCCCAACATAAGGCAGCACAACCCACCAAAATCAATTGCTTGTCATTTTTATTAAACAGCAATAACCAATTCCCTAGCATATGGGAAATTGAAGTTGGAGGGGATAAACCAGTAGCTAGGTGAACTATTTGCCATATCATCCTGGCATGGTGGCAGTCGAAAAAAGGTGCCTAATCGTCTCATTAGTATTACAGAAACAATATTTTTGACTTCCTTTCCAGTTCCTCCTAGCTAGATTATCTTTTGTGAGAATCACCCCTTTTAGAAGGTACCACAAGAAGATCTTAATTTTGAGAGAAATTTTTAGTTTCCAAATCAACTTATGTCGGAACGGGGGATGTTGATCTAATACATGCATATACATCCAGCGAACTGTAAAGATTCCACTCCTGGTTAGATTCCAGCAGAACTGGTATGTGCCTGTTCTCAAGTTGATAATTGTCAATCTAGCGACAAGGTGCAGCAAGTCTCTTAGTTTATCACCAACTAGTGACCTCCTAAAAGAAATATTAAGAGGAGTGGCCTGCATGACATTAGCCACTGTGCTATGTGGTTGGCAAACAACATTATAAAGAGACGAATATTGGTCCTTCAACGGCTGTTGACCTATCCAAGTGTCTTCCCAAAACCTCGTATTTCCTTCATTATTAATCTTGAAGGACCCACAGCTCAAGACCTCTTCCTTAATTTTCATGAGTCCTCTCCAAAAATGAGAGTCATAAGGTTTGGCCTGAACCTATGAAAGTGTCTCGGAACTTAGATATTTGTTCCGAAGCATTGTTTGCCAGGTGCCATTAGTATTAAGTAAACTATAAATCCATTTACTTAATAAACACTTATTTTGTAGTGCGAGGTTAAGGATCCCGAGTCCCCCTTGATCCTTGGGTCGACACAGTATTTCCCAGCAGGCAAGGCGATATTTTTTTTGTTTAGAGTTGCCTTGCCAGTTAAATCTTGATCTATAATAATCAAGTTTTTTAAGAACTCCTTTTGGTATCTCAAAGAAAGACATCATAAACATAGGTAGGCTGCTAAGCACTGAATTTAGGAGAATCAATCTGCCACTAGAGGATAAGTGCTTAGCCTTCCAACAAGATAATTTCTTTTCAAAACGATCCTCTATTTTTTCTAATCTGCATTCAGAAGTTTTCTATGGTGCATGGGAATTCCCAGATATCTAAAAGGATATTTCACCTGCATCGCAACCGAAGAGTTGGATATAATCATTTTCAAAATCTTTTGCTCCTCCGTAACAAAAAATTTCACTTTTATGGAAATTTATTTTCAGTTCGGAGAGTTGCTTAAAAGCAGTGAGTAGAAGTTTCATGTTTCTGACCTGATCCAAGTCATTATCAATAAAGATGATGGTGCCATCTTCATATTGCAAGATAGACAGTCCATCATCTAAGAGATGCTGCAAAATTCCCCTTATCTGGCCATCCACTTTGGCACGTTTAATTTAATAAGTAATGCCAACATGTCTGCCACAATATTAAAAAGAATTGGGGCCATAGGATCGCCTTGGCGCAAACCCCTCTTGGATTGGAAGAAGCGTCCTATGTCATCATTAACCTTCACGCCAACACTTCCCCCTGTGACCATTCCTTCAATCCATCTACACCATTTTAGTGAGAAACCCTTCATACGGAGCGTTTGTTGAAGGAAAGACCACATAACTTTGTCGTAAGCCTTCTCGAAATCTATTTTGAGAATGACTCTGTCTCTCTTTCGGGTGTGTAATTCATGGATGGTTTCGTGTAATATAACCACTCCTTCCATGATATTCCTGTCAGGCATAAAAGCAGTTTGTGATGGGCTTACCACCGTTTTCGCTACTTTGTTTAGTCTGTTCGTGCCAACTTTTGTAAAAAATTTAAAGCTGGCGTTTAGGACACAAATGGGTCTATATTGTTGAATCTGTTTGGCGTCTTGGACTTTTGGAATTAAAGAGATTATTCCAAAGTTAAGACTAATAAATAGTTGAAGCCTCTCCTCATAAAATTCTATGAAAAGGGCCATAAGATCATTCTTTAGAATCTCCCAAAAAACCTGGTAGAATTCAGCTGAGAAACCATTTGGAAGATTGCCTCTCTCACCTCTATCTCTATAAAGGGTGAAGTAAGGATATTATTTTCCTCCGTTGTCACGTGGGTAATATCATTTATTTGAGATTCCACCAAAGTGATAGCGGTCTCATTCTCATCAGGTTGACTAAAGAGGTCTTTATAATAGTTAGTGATATACTGCTTTAATTCAGAATTACCAACTATAACCCCATCATCTTGTTGTAATCTGAAGATGTGTTGTTTTCGGTGTTTTCCATTTGCCACCAAATGAAAGAAACGAGTGTTGTCATCCCCTTGCAGGAAAGTGGTCACTTTAGCCCTCTCATACCATTTAGTTTCCTCTTCCCTCGGGAGGGTGACAAGGCTCTCTTTTAGATAATGCTTCATATTTATCGCATTATCAGAAAGAGTACTAGTTTTTGCTTTAGTATCTAGCTTTTCCAGCAGATCTAGGAGCTTTGTTCTCCTCTTTATAGGACCCTGCAGTATTTTTGGTCCAGCCTCTAGGTGTTGTCTAAGGCGCCTGATTTTATTATTCTGCCACCTAGCCAAGGGTGAAGCACCCATGTTTTCTAAACTCCAGACCTCTGCGACCATATCGAAAAAGGCTTCTCTCAACAACCACCCTCTTTCAAATTTAAAGGGTGGTTGACCATTCCGGTGAGTGGAAGATCTAGAGTTAAGGATTAGAGGGGTATGATCCAAAATATTCCTAGCTCTCGCTTCTACCATCGCCAAAGGGAACTTTTCCTCCCAATCTGTGCTAACAAGAATTCTATCTAGCTTCTCATATGTCGGATCATCTCCTAGACCTACCCAAGTATAGAGTCTACCAGACATGATAATCTCTCTAAGGTCCAAAGATTCTATAACAGCGATTTGGCCATTTAAAATCAAAATTATCAGTGCTCTTTTCAATAGGGTTTATCATAATGTTAAAATCCCCTCATATGATATATGGAAGGGAACACATAATGTTGGCCATCTCAGCAAGGAAGGCCATTTTATTTTCTTCCTGAGTTGGGCCATACACTACATAAAAATTGAACTTGAAATCGTCCTCTTTAATTCTAAGGGTGAATTTAACATAGAAGTTACCTTCATCAATGGCGCCTATGTCAAAAATACTAAAATCGGCACCCAAAAGGATTCCACCTGATCTGCCATGCAGGGCCATGCTATGCCAAATAAAACTATCCCTACCCGTCTCTGAAAGAGCTATCAAATTAATCTGCTCTTCTTTAACCAGCTCCGACAAATATCTATGCTTAGCCAAGTCTGCGAGACCTCTGCTATTCCAAAAGATCCCTTTCATCTTAAACTTAGCTTAGTTGGAGTTTTTGGTTTTTTAGGGGGTTTCCCTTTTTTGTGATGGAGGTTGATTTAGATTTTTTTTCTTTCTTGGAGCAGGGCTCCGATCTTTTAGAATATAATCCAAGTCCTAATCTAGTCGGTCCTCTTTCGTATCTCCACCACAGTGGTCGACGGCCGACTGAAAAATTTCCTCCCTCTCATCATCACTAGTATTTGTGATATTATGGTTAAGAAACATGTTTTGATTCCCTTTTTAATGTCTTTTTTCTTCCTTGTTGACACTGGCATCCTATCAAATTCTGTGTTTTTAATAGCTAAGGTGGAAGATCTAATTACATTATCATCTCTATCGAGCGAAATACCAACAGCTTTCAAATTGGAAGAAATGCGGGAATCAGGAAAGCCAGAGAATGAATTAGAATTACCTAGCGTCTCCAAGTGTCGGACTGCTGCCATGCGCGCGGTCTTTGTCAGGGTGTGCTCATCTCTCGACGAAGATCTATTGCTGCGTCTTTAAGTGTTCCCCAGTTTAACCGGGTCAGATGTCTTCTTGGTCTTGTTTTTTTATTTTTGCAGGGAGCTGGACCCTGCAACATCCGTTGACCCTGCAGACTGCTGCGTAACCAGCGCCGCTGCAGGCTGCATTACCGCCGCAGCTGGCTGCTTGGTCTCCACAGACAGGACCGCAGCCACCGGTTGCTCCTGCGGCACTAGCTGCTGCACCCTCTGGCTTGGCGACTCACAATGCTGCCCCTCTGAAACCTTCGTTGCCCGGCCATGTCATCCTTCTGGACAGACTGCTGTTCCATCGTTGCTTGCACATGCTGACCAGCTGCAACCACTAGAGATTGTGGCGAGCCTGTATTAGGCAGCCCAGCTTCATGCACTTCTGTCATGGGGACGTGCTGCGCTACCAAGTTAGTGGCGCCAGTGAGTTCCCCCTCCCCATTCTGCTCCATGTCATCCTCTTCAAGCACCACTTTTAAGCTGATCTCATCAAGTAGGCCATTAACTGCAATATCAATCGCTTCATTCACCATCCTTAGTTGTTCAGCTGATGATGGAGCCTTTTGTTGATCCCCAAGAGTACCGTCAGAATTATTATTATTCCCCGACTCATCCGGAATTATTATTAGTGTTACATACACGTACATTACTGAATTTTGCAAATAGTGGCGATGATCATTAGTTATATTGTGTGTTCCCGTCACAAATTGTTACACATACTTTCAGTACACACCATAAAAATAATAAGCATACCAACAATAGATCACATGTTCTATATTCTCGGTAGTTACTGTCTATTTCCTTCGCGAAGGACCACTACCGTCATTATGCTTCTCATTATCCTGGATACATTTCATGACGGTGGCATAAAGCTGTACCCTCTCCAACTTTAGCTTGTCCAACTTTTCCTTAATGGCCAGCAGTCCTGTTGTGCCAACATTTCTCTTCGCAGCTTCCTCGAGCTTCTCAATCTTATTGTTGATCGCATTGATCTGGACCAACAACGACCAAATGATCAGTGACACTACTACGATTCATTACATGTACCTACTCAATATGCCAACCTTTTGAAAATGTAACATACTTTGCGACCTGGCCAGCGATTCATGTTGTTCTTGCGGAAGAGTCGCTTGAGAGATGTGGTTGAAATATTCAACTCTTTGGCGGCATCATTTTTACTCATGTGCATGCAGTTTATTATATTTTTCATGGACAACTGGGACTTTCTTTGGCGCTGCTTTGCTATCAGAGTTTCGTAGCCTTCAGTACTGCCACTAGGCACTCCATCATGAACACCAGTTTGAGAAGATTCCAGTATTGCAGGCCTAAGCAAAATGTCATCAGCATTATTGATGCTTTCTTCTGCTCGTGTCGCCGGTTGAGGGGCTTCAGGAGAAAATTGAGGGGCTACTGCTTCAGCTGTGCATGCAATAATGTTGTCAAAATATGAATTCAGAATTTCATGAACATGTTTTACATAAATGAGTACTCCATCCGTTCTACAATATGTGGCATAAAGGACATTGAAAAGGATTGCATTAATAAGGAATAGCAGATCAGATTATTTTTTAACTAATTAGGTTGTCACGTGTATAGCGTGGAATGTCTAAATTCCATCATCTAAAAAACTATAAGTAATTGCAAATAACTTTCTTACTACGATCAGCAGCATGTGAGGAGAATATTTCTTTCAGCATATCCATCTCGAGCTCTTTGTGTGGGTCACTCTCGTTCGTTTGGGGGCGTACTGACGATGTTCGTGCAGACCACTGCGCTGAATGTAGAACAAGAGTCCTTCAGCTGCCCGCTGGTGTCGTTCTTGAGCGTATCCACACTGTTGTCGATGAAGTTCTGCACCCACTCGTGTGTGCGCTGGCGGAGACTGTAAAAAAGAAATTTACGAGTTGGAATCAGCGTATTGCTGCATCCGCTGTGTGCGTGCGTGTGTGTCACACACACACACACACAGAGAGAGAGAGAGAGAGAGAGAGAGTTTTGTTCAATACGGAGTAAGTTACATACTCAAGATACACTAGCTCGTTCAGTATGTTTTGTCCATCGGCATCGATGTATGTGCGATCAAGAATGGCATGTTGGAATGTTGTTAGAGGTTCCGCCGCGACATGTACGACAAAATGTAGCTTGTGGTTCGCTGCACAAACAAAAAAATTGAGGTAAATTTGATCTAGTAGAGAGCCGCAGTAGGCTAAATTAAATAGATTTGCGAACTATGTATGCATCTAAGTATGAATCCTAAGTTGTGTCATGTGCGAATGTTTAGGGTAATGTCGTTACCACTTTCATGGACCAACTCCCGGAACGATCTGCACTTGGAGCAGTCCAGTTGGCCGCGGACGAAAGGCACAAAGGTCAGGTCCTCCTCGACGGGAGGCACCGTGTGCTCAGCCACGGCGGCGCTGCTGATGCCAGTCTTCCCGGCGTCTTCAATGCTCATGCTCTTAAGGAGAGCTTCAACCCCATCGTCCTCCCAGTCATCCATTAACTGATCGTAAAGTGACATGGTGCCTGGGTTCCGGAGGACGCTGCCGTCGTGGAACGCATCCTCGAACGAGGGCAGGGGCTGAGTCCTGGTCAGCGCCGCCGGTACTGGATCGTCTGGGAAGCCGTAAGCCTGCATCGGCTGCACATCCATGGTCAGCGCCTGGTGATTTTCGACGCCGTAGGCCGGCGCCGGGAAGCCGGGCGCCTGATCCCAGTTCAGCGGCGGCGTCTGTAGGGTCATGCCCATCTGAACGGCCGCCGGGGCCGGCACATCCTGTGGCGTCCCGACGTGCGATGCCACGGCATCATCGTCAGGCGCTGCGAGGAGGTGAGACGTCGTCTCCGGCGGCCGCGTCTGCAGATAGCGGGCGACGTCGCCGTCGGGGTCGTACCACTCGTCGGACATGGCAGCGGTAACTGTCCTCGGGAGTATTGTGAGGACGCAGAGACTCTGCAAGGACTGGGAGAAGCGATGCAATGCGTCGTCCAGCGGACTCTAGCGTCTGAATTTGTTCAGCGGCGGCGTCGAAGCGTGTGGAGGCTTAAGTGCGGCGCGAAGGGACGGCGGTTGGAGGAGGGTTGCGCGTGCGCGCGACCGGACGTGACGGTTGAGGCCGGAAGGCGGTGGTGGTGGTTTTGCGCGCACGCGTGCCTGTGTTTCATGTCAACACGGGATAGTGTATATACTGCCACTCGATCTGTGACGAACTGCACCGATGGAAGCTGCCTCACCTAAACACATGGTGTACATGTAATATTTCTTGCAAAGTATCCATATATAGTTAAGAACTATAGTATACATACATATACACATTGTGAGTTGTGACTAGGAAATGACGCCATTCAAGTTATACATAGATGAGCTCATTCCTATGGACCTTAAGTAAATTTTTAAAAGTAGATTGCTAATGCTACCTAATAATATTATTGTGATCAGGAACTATGAAGAGACCCAAAAAATATTAAAGACAGATATGGAGATAGAGAAGACCACTAATGATGACCAAGCCCCATATAAGCCCACAATTTAGTTTGGAGTCATCCTAACAAGTCGATGATGTTTCTGCTTATGTCACGTTTTATCGTGCCTCGGGCGGCCTTGTAACTCTGCTTTGGACGTCCGTCCAAATTGCTGTCCCTCCCCACCAGTAGAACACACCCAAAGGGTACCCTAGGTTCTCCTGCCCCTTGGCCTTCACCTCCTTGGCCGCGACAAGTTTGTCATTCATTTGTTTGTGAGATCCAACTCGTATGCTTCATATTATTTGTAATATTCAGACTGCTTATCTTCTTTGATTTGTTTGCAGGAATTAGCCGTCGTGATGAGCTCAATCAGGTGGTGCATGGTTGATAACCGTAGACGACACGATGTTGTGATTGCAGGGTTTGGTCTTGCTGATCAAAAGTCGGATCTTGTGTGTCAAATCTGCACCAAATCGATAAATACCGGACGCAAGATATGGCCGTGTCAAGTTGGATTAGATCAATTCTAGTTCTTTAGCCCAATACTAGGAAGTTGTCTACTTCCACTAGTAAAAAAAATAGATCGTTGTCGGCTATAATGGCACTACTTTTTGCCCCCCAAAATATTAAAAACAAAACTCACTAGATAGGAGCAGTGCAATATTTTAAATTTTACTTCCTTATCTGAAATTTTAGAGAACAATTTAGACATTTAAAGAACTTGAAAGGTTTTCGTCTGTAAATTTTCTGATCTATGCTATGATTTCTAAAGTGTGGTGTTTTTCTTCATCCCATTATATATGATTAATATTCTATGAATTCTGAATATTTTATTAGAACCATGCAAATAGACGCGTTTTATCTACCTTCAAAATGAACGAACCTAAAAAAACCACATAACCACCCTGTTCGTTTGGATTATCAGCCACCAGCCAGCAGTGTTTTTCTCTCAACAAAAGCCAGCACCAGCCACCAGCCACCAACCACCAACCAGCCAGCAGTGTTCCACCAGCCAACCGAACAGGGCCGTTATCTTTCACCATGTAGTTACCGGTGTTAGATATGATCATTTATTGAACTTATATTATTGTTATTACCATTAATTCCATCTGGTCCATGTTAAAGCCTCCATAAATGGTGAAGAAACTAACCACTTATGGGCACGGAGGTGTTCATGTTGTCCATGGGAATGAGGCAACGCCTGCCACCACTGGTAGGCCTTCTCCAACAGTATAAGCTTGTACCTAGCTAGCTCAGTTCTAAGCACTTCAAGAGATGACCCTTTCAATGATCTGACTGCACATGGCTCATAATATGAATGACCACACACATCATCCCTACGTAATCTCTCCTCTCTCTTTTATTAAAATATGAGAAAAATATTCTATTAGGTAGTTAAATAGTAACCATTCTCCAGTGGTTGTATGGGATTCAGCTACCATTCGTGTTAAAGGTGGCGTCCAGTATCCTGGCACCGATATGGTTTTTGCCTACTAACTACGTCTCTTAGCAAATTGTCGTGATTGATTGATTACTAGTTATATTTACGTTTGATGCAACTGAATCATATTCCAGTTTGTACTTCGATAAAGCAAATGTTTTCCTTTAGAGTATGAGTCAATTGAAAAGGACGAATGACGTAATTTAAAGGAAACGCGTAAATTACTCCCATCAAGGGTTGTAAAAATTGAATAGCCTCCTAAACTCTTTTCTGGTTCAATTTACCCCCACAATTATTTCAAGTGGTCTGATTTATGGCTCAATAAGATATATGTTTTTTGTCTCTACATGCAAAAATGGAGCATCAAGTTAAAATTTATTATGGTGATAATGGACATCACAGAATATGTTAATAATGCATTAATCAATTCCCCTCATCGCTATTTTGATAGGCTAGTACATCTAATAATAAATTTATCCATAGGACACATAATTATATGAAACGATAATGGTGGAAATTTTAGAATATATTGTTTAACTTCAAACTCCACTTGTGCATGAAGAAATAGAAAAGAAAAATAATATTAAGTCCTAAA
>OAMR01001135.1:68587-107179 GCA_900205405.1 Echinochloa crus-galli
CCCCTGGAAGCCAATCCGTGCGGCTGATCGGTTTCCAAAAAACCATCAATATTCCCCTGCAAGGAGCCCAAGAAACAACAAAAACCCAACCGCCCCGCACCAACGTTAACCCCCACCAATCTCGGCTGGCCTCCTCTTCTCCCCACCCCACTCCTGATCTCCCCCCTCGTATCCTCTTCTCCGCAGGAGAAACCCATCGCCGCCATGTCGTGGTACCAGTACTACTCCACCTCCTCCGCGGCCTCCTTCTACGGCCGCCACGTCCACTCCTACGACCCCTACGACGACGACGACGACGGCGACGTCAAGCCGGCGGTGGTGGAGCACTGGCGCCGCGACCAGCCCGCCTACGGCTTTCCCGGCGTGGTGGAGGAGGACGTCAAGCCGGCGAAGCCCCCGAAGCAGCCTCGTCCACCGGGCGGAGGAGGAGCAGGAGGTCGCCGCGTCCACGACGGAGACGACGGGACCGTGCCCTCCTGGCCCGCGGCGGAGCAGTTCCGCTCCACGCTGCGCACGCAGGAGTCCCTCGCCGGCCTCCGCGCCAGGTACGGCGTCCCCGAGGTCTTCGGCTTGATCCCCGCGGGCGCCTCCCAGTCCGCGTGCGACCCGCCGCCGCAGTCCAGGGCCCGCGGCGGGGCGGCCGCGTCGGCGGTGCCGATCTGCGTGCACGCGCAGGCGTTCGCGGCGGGGATGCGCCTGCCGCTGCACCCGTTCGTCGCCGACGCGCTCGCGCACTACGGCATCGCGCCGTCGCAGCTGGCGCCCAACGGCTGGCGCGTCCTCGTGGCCTTCGCCGTGCTCTGCCACTTCCGCGGCGCGGGGGCGCCGTCGCTGCCCGTGTTCCGCCACTTCTTCGCCCTGGCGCCGCTGCCCAAGGCCAAGGGCTGGTACTCCTTCCGCGGCAGGGAGAGCGTGCCGGCGCTCTTCACGGGGCTCCCCAACTCCACCAAGACGTGGAAGGAGGAGTTCCTGCTCGTGTCGCCTCCTCCCGGTGCGCCGTGGCGGTGCCCCGTGCGCTGGGGCACCCCGTCCAAGGAGGCCACCAGCGACCCGGCGCTCACCGAGGCGGAGGCGGCCGTGGCGCGCCGCCTGGCGCAGGGCCACGGCGTCGTCGACCTCAAGACGTACCTGTCCGAGAGCAACCTCGTCGCCGCCAAGATAAGCCGCGTGCCCGCGTGCTCTGGTACGTACCGTCCATCTACAGGCACATTCCGAGAACAGAGATTTTGCGGTGCAAATCTGGAAATGGTTGATTGTTATCTACGCGCACTGTGCAGGGATGGAGGCTTCCCGTGTCCAGCCATCGCCCCCAGCCAAGAAGAAGAAAGTGGCGGCGACGGCGTCTGTTGCTGGTGGTGGTGGACCTAGCGGAGAGGTGCTTCGCTCAGAGCTGCAGGCGAAAGAGAGGGCTCTGGCACAGGCCAAGGGCAAGATCAGTAAGCTGGAGGAGAAGCTGGGAAAGGCGAAGGCGAGGGAGCTCGCCGAGGCACGGCAGGCACTGGCGTACGAGCGGCAGCTTGGGACGCAGGTGATCAAGGCTGAAAGCAGCAAGGGCGCTGGCGCCGGCAAGCGTCGCCGAGGCACCCAGTGATCTTCATCGTTCTGCACGCCGCAGCCGGCAGCTCGACGCGACCCGGCGATCGACGGCTACAACGTGTTCCTCCTCTCGTAGCATTTTGCAAGATCTTTTTAGGAGTCAGCTGCAGGTTTCTTCTGCATAACCTGCATTGACAACGATGGGCAGAGGTTCTGATTTTGTTGAGTCGTGTTGCAACGACGTAGTGACGAACAAGTAGCCAGTAGGATATCTGTTTTTTTTTAACCAAATTCTGGGTGTTGAAATGCTTCTGTCCATTCTGCATTGCTAAATACTACTAGTAGTTGAACACTTGAAGTGCTTTTCTGGGCATGCTTTGTTTGCTTACATTCTGCTTGTCTGGGCATACTTTGTTAGCTGAAATGAGATGTGGTGGCACATGCCTGGGGAGAAACACCACCTTTACTCTGCCGCTTGTGTTTATTTGCAATGCGGTGCGCCATTCTCAAATCTTAGTCCAGAATTCATTGATGCTGTTTGTTTATGTGGTTCTTGGAACTTCTGAATTCAAGTAGTTGCTGGAGAGAATTCGTGTAGGATATGCTGTGTGTGCGTCAAGGATAATTTGTGCATCCCATGCTCTCTGATCCTGATACGCAATCTATGGCCGAGATCAAAAGATGTAAACTACCGTGCTAGAACAATCCCTTGTCTTAAATATGCAGTTAACCAACATTAGATTATATCTCACATGTGGCAAAATAATAGAATTCTTAAAGATGTGACATCTAATAACCAACAACATATGCATCCATGTTAATATTTCACCTTTATTGTTCTACTGAATTGTTTAAAATCCAAAAAAACGCTGTGTTTTTGTTCATAGTGAGAATAAATGTGCAAAGATACAGAAGAACATTTACAAGTGTTAAACTTTGACTACTCTACCTGAAGGTTTTTTAACTGCGGTACCAAGTGATGCCCAGAGCAGCCTTCAGCTTGCAGATGGATGGGATACAGGTGAATGCAGGAAACTAAAAGCCCAATTGCCTCATATCTCTAGTAAGCCTTGTGGGGCACACCAGAACGGACCCACTCCAGCTCCTGTTATCCACCTCTGAATATTTGTAAGACAGCATCATAAGTCTTTGTTTTTAGAAATTGATGTTCTAAGAACTGTCGCTAACAATTTCTTAACACCAAATAAAGATGGCCAACGAGAACCAGAAATCTTGCAAAGAATGTAACTAGAACTTTGCAAGTTCAGGTAAAACTGCTGGAGTTCCATGTTAATATCTTATTACTAGCCTAATTGAGACTTTTTAGTTGAGATAACACCCACAACAACATTTCAGCTCAAGATGAGAAAAGGGAATGCTTACAATGATTGTCCACGTACATATACCCTCTGGTTTGCTATTGTATTGCACAGCCAGCTCTGTTACTCTGCTGAGTTTTTACTCTTGTCAGATATCTGCTGCAAGTCACTACTGGCTGATTCCATGTTACTTGTGGAGCTATCAGATGATGCCACCGTGTTCGATTTTTCACTAATCTTCCCTGTGGAGGAGCTGCTGAAGTCGTCGTCCAAAGATTGAAAAGTGAGTTGGAGGGAATACAAAACTAGCCCCACACCATTGATTCCAAAGACAGAAGTTGCTAGGTAGCACAGCCCAGTGATAATTGTTCTGAAAAAAGAACAGCATTTTTAGAGTAAGGAGCGGCAAGCCCAACTAGGAATAAATTGCAAAATAGATGGATTCGCACCTTATTGTGATTGTTATCTGCCGAACCTGGAAAAAGGAAACATTGGAGTATATTAGACGATGTGCAAGGTAGCTATAACTGTTAGATATATAGAGTTGTATATGGTCTTGTATTGTATTAGAGTTGTATTCTTGTACTCCAAGTCGTATCCGGCCTATATAATGAAAGGTCACCCCCCCATCTTGGGTGTGTGGAGTTTGCCCAATATTCTACATGGTATCCTGTTCGGCGGTTGTTCCTCCGGCGACGATCTCGACGACGCCATGGCCGCCAACTACGCCTCCATCAACATCCAGACGCATGTTCCCCTCAAGCTGGAGCTTCGCTCTCCCAACTACACCAAGTGGAGCACCTTCTTCGAGTCGCTGTGTGGGAAGTTCGGCCTTCTTTCACACATCGACGGCACCCCTCCTCCCGATCCACGCACCGACGAGTGGAGTAGGGCTGATTTCTGCGTCCGCAGCTGGCTGTACGGTTCAGTTGCAGATGCGGTCCTCGACTAGGTACCAAAGTCAGTCTCATGGGAAGAGTTCATATGGATCAACATTGCTGGCTCCAGACTTAAATCCTGCTAAGTTTTATTGATATACAAAGTCAGATTTGTTGTATATATGATTTTTTTAATGCCTTAATCGGGGGAAGAGAGCGGCACTTTACCAGTCCAGTGCCCTCCGTGATGTTGGGCAGGCTGTGTCGGGACCTACTCTCCTTTTCAATCTGCTTCGCGGTGTCAACCCCAAGTTCAGCACCGCCGCTGACATGATTGCTGCCACCCCCGACATGAACTTCACCACCGCTCTTGATCAGCTCAAGTTGAAGGAGTTGCGCCTGGAGAACGAAGCAAAGGTCGAGGCCACCAACGCTCTTGTTGCCTCTTCTTCTGGCTGCAGCAGCTCCGACTGCCGTTCCTCGGCGCCTCCGAAGCCTCAGCAGCCCCTGCCGCCTCAGCAGCAGCAGCCGCAGCAGGGCAGCAGCGGCTCCAACGGCGGTCAGCGGCGCCACAAGAACAACAGAAGGCGGAACAACAGCGGCGGACAGCAGCCTCGCGCCTCATTCCCTGCTGGCTCGTGGATTTGCATTAATCCGCAGGCTCTTCAGGGGGCGCAGGGCTTTGGCGGCGGCAGCAGCAAGCGGTTTGCGACATATCTTCGTTCTCTGGGATTCGTTCCATCAGCTACGGATACTTCGTTATTCGTCTATCGCAATGGTGACGACATGGCCTATCTTCTTCTCTATGTGGATGATATCTTCAGCAGATGGCTCTTCAAGGCAACGCTTGGGTGATGGACACTGGCGCCTCTACGCATATGCACTCCTCGGATGGTATACTTCTCTCCCGTCTCCCAGCTGCTTATTCTTCGATTACTGTAGGCAATGGTGCACGTATTCCTGTCACATCTATAGGTTCCTCCATCCTTACAACTGATACGTATAATTTTGCGTTAAACAACGTCCTTGTCGCATAACCTTCTATCTGTCCGCCAGTTCACCCGCGACAATAGTTGTTCAGTTGAATTTGACGCCTCTGGTTTTTCTGTTAAGGAACTCAGGACGGGGCGCGTGATTCTTCGCTGCAATAGTGCAGGCGACCTCTACACCATCCCCTCAGTCGCCCCTGCATCTGCCCATGCCATGCTCGCTGCCTCCACCTCCTTGTGGCATCGTCGTCTCGGTCATCCTAGTCAAGCAGTCATAGCATCACTTAGGAAAAACAATTTGATTTCCTGTAATAAAATAGATCACTCGCTTCGTCACGTCTGTCAGCTTGGCAAGCATGTGCGTCTTCCGTTTAGTGCATCGATATCTAAAACTGCTTCTCCTTTTGAGATTGTTCATTGTGATGTCTGGACCTCTCCGATTGCGAGTATTTCTGGTTGCAAGTATTATCTTGTGCTTTTGGATGATTTTACACACTATTGTTGGACGTACCCACTTAAGAGCAAATCTGAGGTGCATCAACATATTGTTGATTTTATTGCTTTTGCTCGTACTCAGTTTAGTCTTCCTATTAAATGCTTTCAGACTGATAATGGCACTGAGTTTGTTAACCACGCTATGCATAGTACTCTTGCTGCGCACGGCATTGTTTTTCATCTCTCCTGTCCATACACTTCGGCACAAAACGGCAAGGCTGAACGTATCCTTCGTACGCTCAATAATTCAGTGCGCACTCTTCTCCTTCAAGCCTCCATGCCGCCAGCCTATTGGGCTGAGGCACTAGCTGCAGCCACATACTTGATGAACCGACGACCATCTTCTGCTATCAACCATGAGCTTCCCTACCACCGTCTCTATGGTTCTCCGCCAGCTTATGATCATCTTCGTGTTTTCGGCTGTTTGTGTTATCCTAACTTGCAGGCCACTTCACCACATAAGCTGGCACCTCGCTCCGCGGCTTCCGTATTTGTCGGTTATCCCTCCTCACATAAGGGGTATCGCTGTCTAGACATCTCTACGCGACGGATTATTGTATCTAGGCATGTCGTTTTCGATGAGTCAGTTTTTCCGTTCGCACGTGTCTTGCCTTCGCCATCTTCCAGCTCCTTTGATTTCCTCTTAGGTGTCAACATGGATATTGCACCTTGTTCTACTAATCATGCAGCTGGTGGCTCTTCTGCGGCTGCTCCGTCCTCCTTGGACGTTGAGCGACCGTATTCTTCTTCTGGTGGGTGTGGTTTCGTGCCCCCATCAGGACCCTCGTCTGCGGCTGCTCCATCTTCCATAGATGTTGAGCCACCGCTCTCTTCTCCTGGTGGGAGTGGTTCCGTACCCCCATCAGGATCTTCGGAGTCTTCGTTTCCGGGCGGGAGTTCGCCGGTGTTTGTGCCTGCTGCTCCTACGCCATCTGTGCCAGCAGCTGCTGCAGCACCTGTGCCAGCAACTGCAGCAGCACCCGCGCCAGCAGCAGATGCAGCAGCACCCGCGCCAGCAGCAGATGCAGCAGCACCCGCGCCAGCAGCAGATGCAGCAGCACCCGCGCCAGCAGCAGATGCAGCAGCACCCGCGCCAGCAGCAGATGCAGCAGCACCCGCGCCAGCAGCAGATGCAGCAGCACCCGCGCCAGCAGCAGATGCAGCAGCACCCGCGCCAGCAGCAGATGCAGCAGCACCCGCGCCAGCAGCAGATGCAGCAGCACCCGCGCCAGCAGCAGATGCAGCAGCACCCGCGCCAGCAGCAGATGCAGCAGCACCCGCGCCAGCAGCAGATGCAGCAGCACCCGCGCCAGCAGCAGATGCAGCAGCACCCGCGCCAGCAGCAGATGCAGCAGCACCCGCGCCAGCAGCAGATGCAGCAGCACCCGCGCCAGCAGCAGATGCAGCAGCACCCGCGCCAGCAGCAGATGCAGCAGCACCCGCGCCAGCAGCAGATGCAGCAGCACCCGCGCCAGCAGCAGATGCAGCAGCACCCGCGCCAGCAGCACCTGCAGCAGCACTTGCGCCAGCAGCAGCGGCACCTGCGCCAGCAGCTGCTGCACCTGAGTTGTATATGGTCTTGTATTGTATTAGAGTTGTATTCTTGTACTCCAAGTCGTATCCGGCCTATATAATGAAAGGTCACCCCCCCATCTTGGGTGTGTGGTGTTTGCCCAATATTCTACATGGTATAGAGCCTAAACCCTAGGCCTGCCTTTTCTCCCCTCCCCCATGACAGGAAGAAGAAGTTCATATATAAGTTCCAAACAATCCTTTGTTGGTATTGCCACATTCATAATGTAAGACAGGTACCTGTAAAAAGTAATAAACAGTACTATCATGTTTGACTATGTTCAACAGTCATAGTGACTGTACACAACACAGAACAATAATTCACCTCAATTTTCTATATGCATCTGAAACTCCATAGTAATCAGAGAACTCATCCAATAGCCATTTCCATGAACCGCTGATATGAAGCATTTTGCTATTGAAACTTTGAGCTCTCATTGCCGCTTCCAGAACCGTGTCATATATGATGGTATCCACAGCTGGACCACCTTGCAGCATCTGTTGTAATGATATCACACAATGATTCTTAGAGTATGATATCACATAGCATTAAGACAGCTGTTTGATAGACTTGGAGCAAGAAAAGAATAGAAGAATTAACCTTTTCTGATCCATAATTGTTGGAAGACACTGATAAGTTCATACAAAGCTGAATTTTGCCCACACATTCTTGATCCTCAAGATATAGAGGCCACCACCTAATGATTTCATCCTGCTGTATGAGTTGTATATGGTCTTGTATTGTATTAGAGTTGTATTCTTGTACTCCAAGTCGTATCCGGCCTATATAATGAAAGGTCACCCCCCCCCCAATCTTGGGTGTGTGGTGTTTGCCCAATATTCTACAATAACAAACCCTACACTTTAGGTATGCCTATAGCATACTGAAAAGTGAAAACAACAACATACAAACAAAACATAATTTGTTCTGTACCCTGTATGGTGTACATGATTGTAACTTTGTAAGTAAGAGAGAAAGAGCAATACTTGTTTCAAAAGCCAAAAACCTCATCTAGACTGATACATGTCAAATATTAGATGATATCCACATATAATATTTTAACTTCAGAGACCCCCTAACATACAAGGCATCAACGGGATAAACTGAGACACGTGTTGGGCCTGTTTGGTAGAGATGTAGAGCTTCCCTAGGAAATGATTCTCTGATGGAAGTTATCCTATAGCTGAAAGTGATTCTTTTAGCTCCAGCATTTTAGTTCATTTTAGGGAATCACTCTGCAAACAGCCATTTGGCATCTGAATAAATACTACTCCAGACATCTGGTAATAACATAGTAACAGGAAAGTCAAGCAATAAGAATGACCTCACATAACCATAACAATAGTGACAATATTTCCCTATTGCACGGCAACCAGTAACAAAACTGATTGTTCTATGCACAAAAAGAACCACCCATTCTCAGTTTTTCACCAACAAAAAAAAAAGACAACATACACTTTGCAGAAGAACTGTCAGTTTTGAATTGTCAACTTATAGACTGTACATTTTCACAAAAAGAACCAAAACTTTCTTCTGATTCAGGTATAGCATTTTGTTGTATTTTTGGCCCATGAGATGAGTTGCTTTTATCCGATATGGAAAACTGCAAAGCATGCGTGTTATAGTCCCACATTTCCTACACATGTGGTGGAAAGCACTTTACAAGGTGGGCTTTCTTGTCAAATATCAGCAAAAAACTCATGGCATGCAAAGACCTGGCCAAAATAGAACCCATGTGCATATCTGTGTTTTACTGCATCAAATTCATTCCTTCCTCCATTCTTCTTTCTTGTCCTAAACATCTGAGCTCTGTTGTGGTGCTGAACACTGCAGGCTCTTCTCCTCAACTATTCCTTTAGGATGTATGCAGTCATTTTTCATGTGGTTAACTTACCTTCATTGTTTTAGCAAAATTCCTTCTCTCTTGTTGAGAAAATATTGAGGATATTTGTTAAATGAGAAGTATCCTAGTCAGCATGTTTCTTGGCAGTGGAGACCTGGAAAGCCTTCTAGTGCTTGGCATGTGTTCAAATTAGGCCAACCAGGGGTAAATGGGCATTTAAACAAAAGGCCAAGTAACTATGGGTATTCTATAACATTCCATTCCTAGCTATGTTCATCATGTAAGGCACATACTTATCAAACCCATTTCAAGTAAATGCTTAACTTGTTATTTAATTTTACAGGCATGTGGAGTCAGCTCTGATTTTCAGTGAGACAAATAAAATGAAGCATCCGAAATTGGGCTATGGCACAATTGCAAGATTTCTTGTTTGGCACGCTGCAAGATGGCATGACACCAGCCCTTTGCAGCTTCAGTGACTCCACTAAGTTAGTAGTCAAATACTAAAACTGATGCGCAGAAAGGCTAACCATGGAAACATAAAGTAGAAACTGTTCATAATTAGTTATTGTCTCACAGAATATTTGCTGCCATTCCTACTTAATTTCTGATTCTAACAAAACAAACTATCACAAGCACAGCATAATCCAATAATGTTGACATCAAAATCGCCAATGCTAATGGCAGTGGAAGCACTCGAAGAACAAAGCGACAAGAAGAAGATTGTGAAGAGCTGACCGAGAAGCTGTCGGAAATGGTCTGCCGGTTGAGCGAGGCCTCTATGGTGGTGGTAAACTTGTAGAGGATGACCGCAATGACCCCCGCCGCAATCCCACCCAGCAGAGCCTGGACGGGCGACGGTGGCTTGTCGGTCTCGATCGGCGAGGCGCTCATCATCCTGAGCCCCTCCAGGGCCTCCTCGGTGAGATTGTTGGGCTTCTTCACCCCGCCCGAGCGCACCCTCTGCAGCAACGAATCAACCACGCCAAGAAACGCATCGGCTTTCTGCTGGAGAGCGCGTACGGCGGGACAGAGTGCGAGGAGGGAATCGGCGGAGGCATTACCAGCTCCTTGGCGCGGCGGGCGCGGCGGCGGAGGGAGCGGAAGAGGAATACGGAGATGGCGCCGGTGAGGAGGAGGCTGGTGGCGGTCTGGAGCGGCGTGGGATTGTCGTCGGTAGAGAAGAGCGTCGGGGCGCGGAGCTCCACGGGGCCCTCGCCTTCGGTGTCAACGGCGCCTTCGTCGGGGGGCTCTGGCTCCGTCGCGGAGGCAGGCGACGGCGGCGGGGGGGCCGCCGCTTCAGGTTCGGCGCGGATGGCCGTAGAGCAGCTGAGGCGACGGACGGGGGAAGAGGGAAGGAAGAGGCGAGGGGGAGGCGGCGAGTTGAGGAGAGGCGGTGGAGATGGAGGCGCGGGGAGCAGTGGAGCAGGAGCATGGTGGCGGTGGCGCGGGGTGGAAGTCGAGGGAGTGTACGGGCTGTGCAGCGGGAGCGCAGGCGTTTGGATCGGAGCAAGGAGCCAAGGATAATGGAGCGGAACTTTTTTTTTTCTTAGAAAAAATGCAAAAATATCCCCAAACTGAACTTTCCTGCTTTATCTGTTGTTACGTTTTCTTTCTTAAGGCCGGCCTCAATGGTTTGTTGGAGGTTTCGTGGCGTTAAATACACTGATGTGGCGTAGAAAAGAGAAACAAGAGTCTCATAAGATGTGAGAGGAGTTTCATCATCATAAAATTCTTTTGGCACAGTTACCTAATTTGTGGTCTAGATAGCTGTATTACGAAACATTGCTAACTAAACTGTATTTTTTTTCACTGACACTAGCTCGGTATCCCATTTGAACAATAGGAACCAAATGTTAAAACATGTGATTCAATTACAAGAGGGAAAGGTATAAACCAGTTCCACGAAAATTGATTGAGAGAAAAGTCACACACGCATTTGAGGATGAATATTTTGATTGTGCTGGGACACTTTGGAAATATATCATCGGTGTGTCAATGACATATGGGGGCCACCACAGTCACTGACAGTGGCATATTTTAAAATTTTGAAAATTGTAATGGCACGCTTGAATTTTTTCCTTTATTTAACCGCGGGAAAGCATGTTAAATAAAAATCAGACAACTCCATATCCATCAGCAGGTCAAATGACACGTGAGTCCCACTTGTTTTACTGAAACATAAGGGATTGTACAATAATGCAATAGCATCAAACGATTTTCTTAAAAAAGAAGTTACGCGGAAAAAAGATTCCAAAGTGAAAGGATCGTGATGTCACCTAGAGGGGGTGAATAGGTGATTCTGCAAATTTCCAACACTTAAAACAAACTGTCAGTTCAACTCCGGATACTCCGAGGGTACGCCGGATACTCCGGGGTCAAGACCGGAGACTCCGGAACACCTCCGGATACTCCGGATCAACTTTTTGCTGGAAATAAGACTAAGTCAGAACCAAAACCGGTCAGACCGGTTTGGGAAACCGGTCAGACCGGTTTCTGACTGAGAAACACAAGAATGTAGATAAACCCCCTTTTCGAGCTCTAGCACAAATGCAACTTGGTGAAGTGCTTGTGTAGATGATTTCTAGCAGGTCCAACTGGTCCCTGCACACAAGATATGCACAACCAAGTAGATCGAAGCGGAAGCAAGTTTATGTGCTAGAAAGGAAATTGAGAGGCAAACCGAATTGGAGACGCGGCAAATTTTTTTCCGAAGTTCAGATTTGCTGTTGCCCAAAGGCCGCCCAAAAGCGCAGCGAATCCTACGTCTCCGTTGAGGAAGCTCCAAGTGACCCAAAGGTCGAGCTATCTCCTCGGTTCCACTAACTTGATCTTTTCCCCAAGGAGGCAAGATCACACCTGCACAAACAATCCGTGGCGCACCACAACCTTGGTGGCTCACCGGCGACGCCTAGCCGTCTAGGAGGCTTCACCTCCAAGAGTAACAAATGCTTCAATGTGTTGCTAGACCTCAACCTTGAGCGCTCAAGCTATGGATTCACTCCTCACTGAGTTGGCTAGCTCTCTAGCTCTCTATTGCTCACTCACACAATCCCTCTCAACCCAAATCCAAGGATATGAACAAATTCAACCAACTCTCACAAAGAGAGGCTTGGGGAGAGCTTGCTGGTGCTTGAAATACTTCTGGACGCTCAAGGGACCAAATGGAACCAGCAGCCTTCAAAGGAGAAGGCCAAGGGGTATAAATACCCCACACCCAAAAACTAGCCGTTACTCCCGTGGAAAACCGGTCACACCGGTTTCCAAAACCGGTCACACCGTTTTTTGAATAAACTAGCCGTTACCCTCTTGAGCTCCAAAACCGGTCAGACCGGTTTCCCAAACCGGTCAGACCGGTTTGGGACCTGACATCACACTCAACTCCAAAACTCTCCTCTCAAAGGCTTTCTCACATGGGTTGACCTATGAGCACTTTTCGGTGTGTAGTCAAACAACTAATGTTGCATCCCTCTTGATAGCACGACATTCCTATACTCAAGATTGCAAATAATAAATAAACCACTACTTGAGCCTTTATGTCTTCATTGACGCCATACTTGATCAATATCATCTTGAGGGCTTCAACATCCTTTTCTTACTTGAGCAAATCCAACTTGAGCTAGTGGCTTTGAATTTCCAAGTGTGTGATCACTAATCCATACCAATTCATAAGCCACTTCTTCATATGATTCAACAATGATTGGATGCATTGCAATGCTTCACTAGTTATGGCTTGATTAATGCCTAGGGATCAATCCACAAAACTAGTCCCTTCACCCTAGCAAAGTTCCTCGGCCACAAGACGACTCTTGTCCTTCACTTTGCTTAGTACCTCGTCACTAGCCATCTAGTTTGATCCCTTCCATCCTATCTTGCCGCTTTAAGTTTAGCTTTGCTTTGCATTCTCATGAAATCCACATTGAAATCCATGTCTTCAACTATCCGAGATATATCCAATATCTTCAATGAGTTGTCCCAATATTATTTGACAAGCTTCTTCTAAATGAGACCTATCCATATGCATAACCTCTTGTCTCATTTGTCATTTTATATTTACTTGTCATTGTCTATATCAATCACATGGGATCACATCCACTTGTTTGCTTTCACACTTATTAAATCAATAGAGCGCATATTCTTATCAACAATTACATGACATGAATATCCATAAGAATAATCCCCTGCTCATATACTTAAGCAAACAAGTTAGATCACTAATCATGTTGTCATACAAATCACCAAAACACTTAAGTGCCTAGATGCACTTTCACAAAGAGAATCTTGTTTGCATGAAGTACTAAATGAAGTCTATTTGCAAAACCCATTTAGGATTGAGTGCAATGTTGTGAAGTTAGTTTTGTAAACTGACTTTATTTAATATTCTTAATTATTAGTCAAAGAGGGTGGAAAAATATTTACATCCCTAAAGAAACAGGGCGTAGCACAACTCAAATCATTGGACCTAGATCTATGTGTAGGATATGTGATATCCACTTGTAGTCCCGATGGCACTCTGGTAGTAACATGAAAGCACAAACCATTACCAATACAAGGTCCTGAAGTTAGGAAGCTGTGATGTTCATGATACCGATTTATCAGGCAACCTATACCATAGTGACCGCTCACAACGGCATAAATGGTGTGGTTTCCACATTGAATGCTACCTCACATACTCTCCCGCGCCAATCTCCTATGCTTTAGGCCTTCGAGCATGGCAATCTAGTGATGAGTATAAAAATGTTAGTCTATTTGTTTTTCTATTCTAGTGTCTCAAACAGCGACGGAGGCAGCGAGGGCTGTCTCTTATACACATCTCCCCCTACTGCTTCCAGATATATAGAGCCGTACAGTAATTTTCCTTTAAAATTTGTACTCAAATACGTATAATAGGAGGGGCTCAACTATTATATTTGTCTATTTTAAGAGGTTATAGCCCAAGTGCAAAAAACCGGACCGGTCATTGAACCGGTGAGGCCGTCGGTTCGATGGTTCAATGGTCCAACCAGTGAGCCGGCCGGTTGAACCGCGGTTCGATAATATAATATATTGCCTATATACTCAATCATTTCACGTGTGAAATGCTGCTCAGATGGTCAGTGGAGGCGGTGGTGGGCTGGGAGACCAAGGTTCGAACCCCCATGTCTCTCCATTTTCCTTTGTTTTTCATAAAATTTAAATGGGCCCTTCACACCTATAGCATTGGGCCGATTTTCAGCCCAGTAAATCAAAGATGCAGCCCAATAAACGAGGAATATGCTCTTAGATGCTGGTTTTTTACCCTAACCGATCTTTTAACTGGACCGAACCGGTGGGGTCGCCGGTTCCCGGTTTTTCCGGTTGAACCGGTGGTCCGGTCCGGTTTTTTGTACTATGGTTATAGCGGTGTTACGTCGATATAGCTTTATAGTTCAGCCCCCCCTAAAATTTTTCCTGGCTCCGTCCCTGGTCTCAAAATTAGTAATATCTTTCTCTTGCTAAGACCTTTAATTGGATTCTATTCCATATCACTTTTTTCTGATGAGATTTGAAACCAATTTCAGAAATCTTATCTTTTAGCGAAAGGTAGATAGGGACTCAGTTGATTAGTGACTAATTGTACCAACCATCCAATATTAGTGTCATCAAATTCAACATTTTAGTATGTACTTGTCGGGGACCAAATTAGAGGGTCCCTTAACTATCCAGGTAACCACCCTCAAAAAATGCAATAAAGTCTAAAACCAACAAATAATCCACACCGAAGAGCTCGTATGGCCCGCTACCAGCCATTCAAGCCCAGCAACGGCCCACGGAGGGACGGCACGGCCACGCCTGAAACTCCGCCTCACTCGAGGGTACCACGCCTCCCCTCGAGTCACAGACCCCCGCCCTGCCTCATCCGAGCACGTCTCGACCCCTCGAGCAGCGTAGAGACCAGCGATTCCAACTCCCGCACTGAGCGCCAAAGTCAACAGAGAAATCTCCTTGCACGTCGCCTCTGACAAAATCTGAGGGCACTGTGTCCCCATCAACACGGACAGACAAGAGCCGCACAGAGCATGCGCGGCACTGTATCCCTGGTGTCGCTGACTCCAACCGTACTTTCGTACGGCTTCGCCAGGGGCCCCCATCGTCTCCCGCACCGGAAGGGCCCTTGAGACGTCCCGGGGGGACCCCACCGACGGGAACCGCCAATGACCGGGAGTAAGGCACTGGTCAAACAGTGTGGCCGGTCCGGCAAGACAAGCAAAAAGATCTCCTAACCCTTGCCAACCACGTTTCCGCAACGGATCGTATGCAGTGGCAACGATATGCTGCACACCTACACCGCCTGCTCCCGTCCTCAACGGAGGGGGCCCCCATGGCGAAGTGCAGACAGTACCGGGTGTTGGCACTTCTTACGATCCAATATCAGAATTGGGGAATCCCAGTACTGGATGCAAGAAGTGTTCAGTGGTTTTCCTTATGGCTTAGTAAAATATATAAATATTCTGCAAGCGCACAGAATCACCGCTGTAGCACTTCACCTGGGAGTATCCCGAGGTATCGTAATTTATATTTCCGTAGGGAAGCTTTGGCAAGACTACTAGTGAACAGATATTCGAGACTATCAGAGAGGGGTACACGACTAAATAAGACGGGGATAAACGGTATTGGATAGGAGTGGATGTACCAGACACACAGCTCAAGGGATACTCGGATAGATGAGAGAAGGTATAGATAGTTGGGAGGGCAACGAGAAGAGATAAAGGGTTCCTGAGTACTCTATCTATCTAGGCCAAGTGGTTAGAGATAGAGCGGCTAAAGAGCCAGCACTAAAAGGTCCGGAATAAGTCTACTGTCTTTCTTGGGGACTATAGAGCCTCCGACAGACAGAAAGGGATGAGAAGGGGAGCCGGTTACCCTAAACCTTGGGTCCTAGGACACCGGAACTAACGTGATGGGCTACAAAGACCGAGAGGGCTGTCACCACCTCACGGCTACCACCTCCGTTGCGACGGGCAGAAACTAAGGCTACTGACAAGTCTAGGAACCACTCCTACACAGATCAATAACTACTTACTTCGCTAGCAGAAGCAAGCAACTCGAACTCACACCCCAATGACAAGTCAATGCTAGTGTGAGCAGAATCGAAGAACCAATTAAGGCAGAGACTTAAGCAAGAACTAAGAGCACTAGGAACTAGAACCGACTATAGTCTAAACACAATATAGAAGCAACTAGACTAAAGTAGAAGCAACTATATAAGGCACAAGTAGAATAAAGTAGATAACTATATTGATAACTCGAATGTCATACAAAAGGAAAAGGTACTTTTCAATGGCTATTTATACTAAATGGCCAGGATGACTTGGCACGGGTCCGGTTGAGTCGGCGGTCGTCCACGTGTCGGGTGATGTGTTCGTTTGGTTGTCGCTGACATGGAGGGCTCCCGGCTGCTTGTACGGCTAAGGGGGGTAACCGGCCGAACGGAGACGTTCGGCCGTTTCTGTCATTTCCGACCCCTATAGCACGTGTTTCGTGATATTGTACCTGCAAACATGACACTCACCAAAACTCGTGGAACTTTATTAGAAATAAACCTAAGTACATGGAATGTTGCATAGTCTCTCATTTATTCCCGAGTATTGGTGGTCGAAATTGGGTTGTAACGACCGCCAACACCGGACCACCCAGACGGTAGCCGCCCCGTACGAATACGGCCTGCCACCATCACCAGAGCAAAAGCCGGTCGTACCGGCCCGACGGAGCAGGCCATATTCCCCTGGTCATCATGACTGGTAATAGCGTCTGGCGCTAGGCTGTGGCCTACGCGGCACCGGCCTCTCCGCCCTCAATCCTTCGGAGCAGCACGAAGTTCCCTCGGGCAGGGATCCGGCATTACTTCAACCACCTTGAAGTAGCCTGGAACGACCCCTCGAGCCCTCGGCAGGACGGAAACAAAGGAGCCCCGTACCAGCGAACAGGGCCTAAAGGACATCCTCAACTAAAAAACAGCAGGGGAGGAATGCGACCGGAGCAAGCATGCCCCCTCTGCGGGATACGCCGTACGAATCACACTGTAGCTCGCACTGTAGCACGCACTGTACCCATGATTGTAACCCGTCTCCCCCTTGAACTATAAAAGGGAGAGAGGGAGCCCTGTAGACAGGGACCGAACAGTTTGCACACCTTGGCACAGGCTGAGACGCGAACACACGGCAGCACACACCCGATATTGGTATTAAGCCCAATCACTCTCACCACCCCCTCAGGGACTTGGAGAACGCCTCTCCTCTCCCGCATCCACTTGTAGCTCCCCTCTACAAGCACCCCGGTGCAAAGCTAATACGAGTGCGCGAGCACGCCCCTGCTGGACGTACGGCCCCGTGGCCGGAACCAGGATAAACCCGTGTCCTTGTGTTAGCTTCCACATCGACCATCAAGGGGACGAGACACAGCGCATTTCTGCGCGGTGTAGGGAGCGCCGGCCATTTCCGACACCGACAGTACTCACTTCACTCCGTCCCAAATTACTAGTTACTTTAGGTTTGCTCTAAGTCAAACTTATCTAACTTTGATCAAACTTAGAAGAAAATTACAAAAAATGTAATAACATCCCCATACCAAACAAATTCATAATCAAAATATATGTCATGGCGGATTCGCTAAAACCATCTCGGTGTCATAGATGTTATTATACTTTTTAAGAAGCTTGGTCAAAATTAGATAAGATGGATTTAAGATAAATCAAAAGTATAGTACTTCTGGGAAAGAGGATGTAGATACAAGGCATGCTATTTTTTTGCATGTTTAAATATAATATTTTAATAGTAGCCTATGCCAACTACCGAACGCTCTTTCAAAATATTGACAACTTTGACTTTAATTACTATTCACACTTGAACCAACGATACTTATTTAAATATTCAGTTAAGTAACGTAATAAAAATATCATTAGATTAGTTATAAAGAGTACTTTGGATATATCATTTTTTTTGCTATTTGCACAAATGTTGATAATAAAAGACGAATGTGTCAAATATTGAACAGTGTCGAACCAAAATGATTAATCATATATTCTGAAACAGAGGTTAGTAAATGGTATAAGTTAGCCCTTTTTAGTGTATATCATGCCTAGTAGGGGTGGTAACGGATCATGGCCCGTTTGTTCCTTCACAATCAAATTTGGCCCTAGCAAAATTTAGCTCAAAAACTAGTGTTATTTTGATCCGGTCCTAATCCGGCCCGATCCTTAAAATTTCTAGTACAAAAGTGAGGGCTCTTTACCACCCTTACGCCTAGCTGATAACCACTCATAATCTTGAACTCATTGGAATGATCATCCTTTATGTGATAGCCATCGGCAGCAAGCTACCATGCCCCAACTATCATTCAAAAGGATCCTCCTTTATCTCCAACCAGCCCTTTCCATCAAGCCCGCATCCCTTGCTACACCATGCTTCCTCATCTCCATTGACCTCCCACCGTTGGATTATTTCAAAGGCGTTTGACACGGTGGAATGGCCATTCCTGCTCCAGGCCCTTGAAGCTTTTGGTTTTGGAAGGAGATGGAGAGATTGGATTGCTATGTTGGTGTCGACAGCGTCCACAAAAGTTCTGTTGAATGGGCAGCCGGGCAAGAAGATACATAATGCTAGGGGATTACGCCAAGGTGACCCCCTTTCCCCGATGCTGTTCATTTTGCTCATGGAGGTGCTACATCATCTTTTCCAAGGGGCGGCTGCCAGAGGGGTCCTTGCTCCACCAGCAAACCCAGGGATCCACCACCAATGCTCTCTGTACGCCGATGATGTTGTGTTGTTTATCTCACCTCGAGCTCAGGATCTTGTCACCACCACGGAGATTATGTCGTTCTTTGGGGCATGCTCGGGACTGCAGACCAATGTGAACAAAAGCTTGATTGTTCCCATTGCCTGCACGGAGGAGGAGATACAACTGACCAGAGAACTATTTCCTGCCCAGATAGCTGCATTTCCGATCCAATACCTCGGCCTTCCTCTGTGGGTCAGCCGGCTACGCAAAGTGCATCTGCAACCCCTTGTGGACAAGGTCGGAGCTTGCTTGCCCACTTGGAAGGCTTCTCTCATGAACAAGGCGGGGAGGCTAACCTTTGTCAAATCGGTTATGTCTGGGAAGTGCATACACACAATCATCTCACTGAAGATCCCGGACTGGGTATTCAAGGAAATTGATAAGAGAAGGAGAGGTTTCCTCTGGGCTAGCAAGGAGAAGGCTCTGGGCGGCCAGTGCTTGCTAGCATGGCCGATCGTCTGCAGGCCACCGGAATTTGGGGGGCTCGGGGTACCAGATCTGCGCCTGGCGGCGTATGCACTGCGCTTGCGTTGGCTATGGCTGCAGCGAACTGATGCAAACAGACCATGGCACCATCTCGAGCTGGATTTCGGAAACGACCAGGCGGTGCATGACATGTTCCAAGCCTCCATGACAATCACACTAGGAGACGGTAGGCTGGCCCTGTTCTGGGTGGACCGATGGCTTGGAGGAGACTCGCCATGCGTCATCGCGCCCGATCTTTGCAAGTTGACAAGACCCCGAGTTCGGAAGCGCAGGACGGTGGCTGAGGGGCTGCTGGGGAACCAATGGATACGTGACATTGCAGGCGTACTCACGATCCCCGCCATTGAGCAATACCTCGCTCTTTGGCCGCGGGTGACAGCAGCTGAACTGCAGCTGGGGATTGAGGACACCATTGCATGGCGGTGGTGCCCAAGTGCCACATACTCAGCGCGTTGAGCTTACCGGGCGTTCTTCGAAGGATCAATGCGGTTCGCCGGGGCTAAGCCAATTTGGAGAGCATGGGAACCGCTCAAGGTCAAATTCTTCGCATGGCTCGCAGTGCATCAGCGCATCTGGACTGCAGATCGCCGCCATCACCATGGATTACAAGCTTGGACCTGCTGTAAGCTACGTGACCAGGTGCTGGAGTCGGCCGATCACTCGCTGGTTGAATGCTCTTATTCCAGACAAGTGTGGCATGCAATCCTCTCTACTATCGGTCATGCCTATCAATCACCACCGGCAGGCAGCATACTTGACTGGTGGCTGCAGCTCAGATCGGGCATCACGGCATCGAAACAGAAAGGTTTGGACTCAGTCTGTATGCTGATCATGTGGTGCATCTGGAAGGAACGCAACAGCCGCACGTTCAACAACGGGACAGCCAAGAATGAAGCTCAATTGGTGCAACATATCTTCCAGGAGGGCCATCTTTGGACATTGGCCGGGGCTAGACTCATGGCGGCAATTGGGTGGCCGACGGCGGCATCAGTAGGACAGAGAGTGAGTTAGCATAGTTTAGCTTAGCTCCCTACTGATCATGTACTTGGGTTGTTCTTTTGGCCGTATAGTCCACTTGTGTAATTCGGTTCGGGTGCGTGCGCCCTAGCGGCCCGCGTTGTAGTCTCACAATATTTCTTCTTAATACAAAGATACGCAGCTCTCCTGCGTGTTCTCGAAAAAAAACCGTTGGATTATCCGCCATCACACTCCACACCACCTATGAGCGCTAACATTGTCTCCCATATAACCGACCCTATCCACCGTCCTCTTATTGCTCATGGCTCCGATAGCACCACCGCCATTTCTCCATACCATCGGGTCATCACCAATTGCCAGTTCAACAATGCCCCTGGATTGTCCTTCAAATCCTCCTAACCTTCTCAAATGCTAACCTGGAACATACAACCAAGCAACCCTAAACCTAAAAGGCATGCTAGAGAGGTGAAAGAAGGAGGCAATGGTGGTAGTGAGCACTAAGCGAGTGTGCCGTTCCAAAAAAAGATACCCTGGGCTCTGAAAATTGAGCATTGAGGCATCAAGAACTAACGTGAGCAAGTATTCACAGATATCAGTTTCCACTTTAAATCGTGGAACCCAAATGATTTTTTATATGGCAATCTTGACCGCAATTTTGCAGGTCGATTTTTGTCCTCTATATCCTTGGATGGTTGGATCATGATGCAAATACTGCACACACTAGCAGTGGCATTTTGTGATTTTGTTTAATGCTGGCATCTATTTGTACGGCCCACACTTTCCTTTTTTTTTCAAATAAAAACCCACATTGAACTTCTTAAAAGCAACCTGTTCCAAATACCTTTTGGCAATGCTTTTCTTTCAACAAGAAAAGTACCATAGAAAACAAGACTGCAGTTTAAAGTTAACCCAGAACTTCCATTCAAAATAAAGAATATTTGAAAGCATATTCTGTACCGATGAAGCTGTGTGCCTGTGTGGCTGCTCGGTAGAACAAACACAACACCCATGCACCCGTGTGTCCACAACACAACACAACTCTACGTTGCCTTTCCACAGCACTAGTCTAGGTCCACGAAGAACAAGTGTACGCAACATAACACGACATGGCTGCAACCGACGCCAAGCAGAGTACACAGCTGGAGCAGGGGATAAGCGCAACTGCGCAAGGACGGTGCATCACCAAAATATCTGAGAATTCTCCCGCCAAAACGGAAGATACCAGAGCACCGGAGGGCATTTCCGTCACATTGATTGATCTACTTGCTGGCCAAGAAGCAAGAACCCCTGACCCTGAGGCATTTCGGCCCGTTTGGACGTACGGGCACGGCACCGTCTCGAGCGGCGCTCCGGCCACATAACCTTCCAACCACCCCACCCATTCCGTTTCGGCAGCAGCCTTTGCCACCCACCCGATTCTCCTCGCCTGGAGCCATGGCTGCTCCGGCGTCCCACCTCCCAATCATCCCCCTCCTACTCCTCGCCTCTCTGCTCCTCTCCCCCGCAGCCGCCGCCTCCCACAACCTCCACGGCGCGCCGGCGACCCACGCCCACCTCCACCACCATGGCCACCACCATGGCCACCACCACCGCTCCCCGTCCGCGATGACGGCCACCGCCCGCTTCGACACCGCGCCGTCCATGCACCAGAACCGCATCGAGTCGGAGGAGACCCGCCAGTCGCTGCGCGTCCTCGACCCCTTCTCCACCCCCGTCGCAGCCCAGGCGCCCTCCGGCGAGGAGGCCATGGCGGCGATCGGCGCGGCCGCGGCGGCTGCAGATCTGACGCCACTCAACCTGCCCCAGCCGCCATCGCCGCTCCCTTCCTTCGTCGCCGCTGCGGATCAGCCCTCCCTCGCGCCGCAAGCGGGGGACGCCGCCGCCGACGCTTCTCCACCCCTCGGCGAGCCCACCGCCACCACCACCACCACGACCCTTCCGCTCCCCAGCCCGTCCCGCGAGGTGGCGAGTCCTCCTCCACCTCCAGACCACGACGCCGCGGCGGGGATGGTGTCTTCGGGCGACGACTTCGGCCTGCAGCAACTCGCCAAGGTACTCACGTCGCTGGGGTACAACGAGATGGCGTCGGCGGCCACGCTCCTCGCCGACTCGCCGTCGGTCGCGACCTGGACCGGCGCGATCACCGTCTTCGCGGCCCCTGACATCTTCCTCCAGGCCGCCTGCCCCGGGTGCTCGCGTCGCCACCTCCTCCTCGAGCACATGGCCCTGGGCTACTTCCCCTACGCCGAGCTCACCGCCGCGCCCACCGTGAAGCTCCCGTCGGCCTCCATCGGCTTCTGCCTCGACGTCGCTGCCGAGCGCGGCCCCTTCTCCGTCCACCGCGCCAGCCTGTTGGTCGACGGCGTCGAGGTCTCGCACCCGGAGCTCTACGACGACGGCCGCTACGTCGTGCACGGCCTCCACGGCTTCGTCCCGCCGCTCTCCCACGCCTCCTGCATCAAGGGCACGCACCCTGGCCAGGTCCAAGCCCACCACCACAGCCGCCGCCACCACCTCAGCGCCAGATCAACCGCTGCCTCCGCCGCAACCGCCGCCTCGGTCGTGCGTATCATGATCCGCGACGCCATATCCCGCCTGCGCGACAGCGGCTTCGGCTTCGTGGCGCTGGCCATGCGCGTCAAGTTCGCAGAGCTGGAGAAGCTGACGAACCTGACGGTGTTCGCGCTCGACGACCAGGCCATCTTCACCGGCGGAGGCCACGGCTACGTCTCGGCGGTGCGCTTCCACATCGTCCCCGGACACCGCCTCACACGCGCCGACCTCCTGCGCCTCCGCCCCGGCGCCATCCTCCCCACCCTGGCCGGCGAGGACCAGAAGCTCGTCATCACCCGCGGCGCCGGCTCCGCCACCGACGAGGTCCGGATCAACTACATACCCGTGAAGGAACCTGACGCGGTTATCAACTCGCGCGTCGCCGTGCACGGCATCTACGTCCCGTTCCCCCGCCTCCACCTCGCCAACCTCGCCGCATCGGTGGCCGTCGCCTCCGCCATCCAGATGAACAGCAGCTGCGACCTCGCGGGACCCTTCGGCGACTGCGCCTCCACAGCGATGACCTCTGCAACGATCCCGGCTGATCAGGGCTACGGCGAAGGGCAGTGATGCGTGAGCCTGTCCGTTTTCCTCTTCTGAGTTTCTTAGCAACTAGTAGGATTTTCAGCTTGCAGTTTGGTTGTTAGATGAGAGATGGGTTTCTGGTAGTCGGATCGATAGTTGTTCATGTCGCGTGATGAAATGTACTGCGCTCTGGCACTGGTTCATGGAGAATGAAATCTTGATGGAACTTTCGCAATTACCCTGTTCACTTCTGTTCTGTTTTGCATCTGTTTGCTCTGTTATAATCGTGTCGTTGCATCTTCGTGTTCTCTGCATGTCTAGTGCTAGCAGCTTGATGATTCATCCATTTTGATTGATTGATTGATGATGAATCGTTAGATCTCCACTGATCATGATTTTCTTGGACTATTCAAGTTCAGATGGTGAATGTTAGATCTCTCCATTGATCATGATTTTCTTGGACCATTCAAGTTCAGATGGTGAAGTGCTCATATCCTGAAGTATGTTCAGTAGTAAATTCAGTAATCATGAATTTAGTAAAATCAGGTGGTTGTGAGCATATATCTCAATAATGTTTGTGGTTTAATTTCTTAGAATAGCCAGAGTCCTTTGCTCAAAGCTAAGCTCACAGTTTCGCGTTCAATAATGAGAAAGGTGGAGGCCATGATCCCATATGATGAGTCAATGTGAAATGTCATCTTAGATGGTTCTGAAATTGGATCGTTTTCTCTTTTTGAAAGAATGAAATTGTATCATGCACTGTGTGATGAATGAAACTTTCGTTGAGATTTTGAATTGTGATGCCGTTTTCCTTTCTGAAATGGCCATCTCTGAAGTGGTACATGTTCAGATCAGTGATTCGTGAGCCTGTCCGTTTTCCTCTTCTGAGTTTCTTAGCAACCAGTAGGATTTTCAGCTTGCAGTTTCGTTGTTAGATGAGAGATGGGTTTTTGGTGGTCGGATCGATAGTTGTTCATGCCGCGTGATGGAATGCACTGGGCTTTCATGGTGAATGAGAATCTTGATGGAACTTCTGGTCGCCCTTTGTGAATTACCATGTTCAGTTCTGTTTTGCATCCGGTTGCTCTGTTATATCTAAGTTGTGTCGTTGCATATGCGCTCCCAGAAAATCTGAATGCCTAGTGCCAGGAGCCAGTTGATCCACTCTGCTATTTATGACTGAATTTGATAGATCTCAATTGATCATGATTTTCTTGGAACATTGAAGTTCAAATAGTGAAGTGCTAGCTTATATCCTGAAATATGTTCAGTAGTAAAATCAGTAATCATGTGATTTACTGTTCATTCTCGCTGATTGTGAGCGTATCTCAAGTCCTATGGTTTGCGCTTGGAGCATCCGAGTCCTTTGCTCAATGCTGAGTTCACAGCTTTGTCGTTGAATGAGAACGGTGGAGATTCATTATTCAAATAATGACTTAGTGTACGTGAAATGTCATCTTAGATGGTTCTGAAATTGGATCGTGTACTGCGTGATGAATGAAACCTTCGTTGAGATTTGAATTGTGACACCGTTTTTGTTTCTGAAATAAACAGTCTTGTTCTCTTGTGAAGTTGTGATCCATTTCACGTCTAGTACGTGTTTCCGCCGTGCCTGCGTGCGTGCTCTCTGAAGTGGTGTTCAGATCACCAGTGGATGAACAAGGAAAGAAAATTAACAACTGGATGAAGATGGAAAGAGATTGAAACATTTTGCCGTCTGTCGCCTACCCACTCAGATGTTCCATTTTTGACAGTGTCTCTAAAAGCTCCCAATTCCTGAATCTCTTCCTTTTATTTTTTGCATGAAACCTGAATCTCTTCATTTCATTTCCACTGAGACAAAAAACTCTAAGGGCTCTTTTGAGAGCCGATATCCCCACGAGAAAGACCGCTGCTTCCCCGAGAAGCGCGCCCGGCCAAGGCAGGTCGGGCGGAGTTGCCGTGGGGCAGCGTGGTGCCAAACTAGCCCTAAAACCTGCACGCGGAATTGGAGTCACTGGCTTATCCGAAACCCGTGTTTCATGACACGACGCTCTAGAGCCTCTTTGGATCACTGGTCACAAGATAATGTGTTGGGACTTGGGACCGGCTGTCTCTCGTCTTCGTGCGCAAGCTTTCCATGGCACCGGGTTTATTCTTGACGGTAGCTGCGTTGGGTCATGTTTGGCCCTCGATCAGTCGATATGCGCTGCACGCAAAGATTCAGACGGTACCCCATCGACAGAGCGTGCACGCGGGCAGTCACTCGATGATATCCTGCCGCCGGCCGGCGGCCGCAACACAGGCACATCCGGCGACGGACGCCTGACACGTGACATCCCGACGTCACAACGGCACGCACCCGCGGGGCGCCACTGTGTGCGACGGCGCGGCCTCCCGTTCCTGGGCTGATGGGCCGTGGCCCGTGGGCACCGGACCGCCTTACACTCGCACGCACTAAGTACGGTCTTGGGCCTTGTGATGGCCTCCGATCCGCTAAGTACGGTCTTGGGCCACAGTCGAACGACACAGTAATCAGCATTGGTATTGTTTACCCACCACCACAAAATTCAACGTGTTTGAGTTTTCGCTAAGTGTAGAAAGCTGGCAAGAAAAAGGTTCGCATGGCCACACTGGATCGGTTATCTAATTTTTGTTTGAGTTGTAAATTATGAAGTTTATACAGAAACAAAAATACTGCTGATATTGTAAGGGAAGTAAATGATATAAGCAACATAACAATAAGAAATTGGCGGTAGAACAGTTCAAAGAAGGTCAGAATTCAACGAAGCCATGGCTGGCAGTATCTACAGCACGGCCACGGAGGGAGGGGGCACAGCAGGTGCCAGGTCAGGTATCCAAAGGCGAAAAGCATCCACCGCCCAACGGCCCGTTCCCCAAAAAGCTGGCCTACACGGCTATACGCCTACACAGCACAGCGCACAGGCGAGGCGGCCGAGCCATCAACCGCCCCCGTCCGGGCCTCCCTCCACCTCCAACCAAAAAAAGGCAACCGTCGTAAAGGCACGCGCAACGGCGGAAGCGAAGGAACGCGAATAACCCCTGCTCGGGAAGCGCGACTGCGCCAGCGCCACTCCCCGAATCCCCCCCGCTCCAGCTCTCCCAAATCCCAAACCCTAGACGAAGGAGCAGCCCAATCCCCTCGCCCCTTCCCCGCGCTCACCACCCCGCGAGGCCGCGATGATGCAGATGCTGGGCCTCCGCGGCTCCGCGTCCAAGGACCGGGGCCGCGGGGGCGACGCGTCCCCGTCGTCGTCGTCGGCGGCGGGGGGCACGGCGACCCCGCGCTCGCCGTGGTCCGCGTCCTCGCCGCGCTCGCCGTTCGCGGCCGAGGCGGGAGGCGAGGGCGGCGGCGGGCGGCCGCTGCGGCTGGTGTACTGCGACGAGCGCGGCCGGTTCCGGATGGACCCGGAGGCCGTGGCCGCGCTGCAGCTCGTCAAGGGACCCGTCGGGGTCGTCTCCGTCTGCGGCCGCGCGCGCCAGGGGAAGAGCTTCATCCTTAACCAGGTTCGCCCACCCTCGCTCGCTGCAGCGTCCTCTTGATTCCACTCATGCTCTGGATGGTTCCTAGAGCTCACTAGTACTAGTGTCGAATTTGGTTAAGTCGAAGAGGGAAAATGGAGATTGCTTGTAGGAGACAGCGGACAGCTAGTCCAACATTTGTGGTCTATTCAAATTACAGATCGTTAGAGGAATTACAAAGTAGTGGATGATGGAAACCATGAATTTTTGCTCATGGCATTTCTGCCCTGTTATGTACGTGCTCATGTAGTAGTATTTTTGAAGTAACAAAGGAATCGATTATGGTCAAACTGATGGACTGGTGGCCACAAAAGGCTCGCATCCAAGGACCGGGGCCGCGGGGGCGACGCGTCCCCGTCGTCGTCGTCGGCGGCGGGGGGCACGGCGACCCCGCGCTCGCCGTGGTCCGCGTCCTCGCCGCGCTCGCCGTTCGCGGCCGAGGCGGGAGGCGAGGGCGGCGGCGGGCGGCCCCTGCGGCTGGTGTACTGCGACGAGCGCGGCCGGTTCTGGATGGACCCGGAGGCCGTGGCCGCGCTGCAGCTCGTCAAGGGACCCGTCGGGGTCGTCTCCGTCTGCGGCCGCGCGCGCCAGGGGAAGAGCTTCATCCTTAACCAGGTTCGCACACCCTCTCGCGCTGCAGCGCCCTCTTGATTCCACTCCTCGTTTGGATGGTTCCTAGAAGCTAGAGCTCACTAGTACTAGTGTCGAATTTGGTTCCTAGAGCTAACTAGTACTAGTGTCGAATTTGGTTAAGTTGAGGAGGGGAAAATGGAGATTGCTTGTAGGAGACAGCGGACAGCTAGTCCAACATTTGTGGTCTATTCAAATTACAGATCGTTAGAGGAATTACAAAGTAGTGGATGATGGAAACCATGAATTTTTGCTCATGGCATTTCTGCCCTGTTATGTACGTGCTCATGTAGTAGTATTTTTGAAGTAACAAAGGAATCGATTATGGTCAAACTGATGGACTGGTGGCCACAAAAGGCTGTGGACAAACATGCAATTTTGATTAGAAAAACTTAAAAGATGGCTTGTATATTCTCTTTCTGTAATCATTGTTTTTTTAAAAATAACTCAAAACAATGTTTATCAGTTATCACTATATTGTTGTGATAAACAATTGCACCTGTGGATATTTGGTGTGCAACTTGACACATTGTCTGATCTAGTGGAACATGTATCTCTTGTTCGTATTCAGAAATGGTGAGAACATCAACAGAGTATGAGAAAACAATCACATAGTAACTTTGTCCAGATTGTGATTTAAGTTCTAGCCAAAGGATGCGCTGGTTTTGCATAGCTGTACATTGCTGCATAATGGAATAGCTGATCTATAAGCCTGGAAAGGTATTTATGCCAGGCTGATAATTTTGGGCTTTTGGCAGAACAAACTGTTTTGAAACATCAATAGTTTGTTGTCTTAAACTTGCTTTTTTTACGTGTCTAGCCTCTACTTTATGTTAAATAATATATTCCAACATTAAGAAATTGCCATACTGCTACCGATGCCCTGTTAAAATGTTGCTTATTTCTGTGTTTGTGATAGCTTCTAGGAAGGAGCAGTGGATTTCAAGTAGCAAGTACCCATCGGCCCTGTACCAAGGGCCTTTGGATGTGGAGTGCCCCAATAAAGAGAACCGCCCTTGATGGAACTGAATATAGTCTTTTGCTACTTGACAGCGAGGGCATTGATGCCTACGATCAGACGGTACGAAATATCTCAGTGATCTCATTTTATTTCCATCCACTTCTAAATTCTAGATATCTTCAATGGTGGTTCCACTGAGTTCTTATGTTTTTCATGGTTTATGCTATGTTTTCCCACCCGCCCTCATGTATTTCATCCTATTTGTCTTTTTCCTGAGAGAAACATGACATGTTTCCTCTTTTACAGGGAACCTATAGCATTCAGATTTTTTCCTTGGCGGTCCTACTATCAAGCATGTTCATATATAATCAGGTGTGTGTTTTCACATTTGTACTTACATACACTAATGATAAATATATGGGCATATGGCCATTGTAACACTAGCATTAGCAAGAGCAGCTAAATATATAAGAAAGGGAAATGGGCATTGTGTACTTGTGGAAAATGTAGACAGCGTTTATGCCCCTCCAACTAAATTTTATTGGAAAGTAGTCGAGCAGCAAATAAATTCACCGAAAAATCGTCTTGTTCAGCAAAGTATGCTTTCAACCAGTTGTTCTTATATCTATTTACTAGGCTAGATATGCTTCTTGATTTTTGATGGCCTGAATAAAGAATGCAAGAGGGGGAATTGGCTACTGTGGTACTCATTGCTGACAGGAAAGTAATTGACTATAGCTTTCCTTTTTTTGAAAGAATAACAGTGGCTCATATTAGTGGTGGATGAACATGAAATGAATATGAACCAATTTGTGTATGCAATCTAAAGGCTGGGAGTAGTATCTACACTTACATTCCTATACAAAATATATGATAATGCAAGCATATAGACCTGACAGATATAAACTTTTTATGTTGCAATGTGTTTTATCTGTTCACTGGACATGTTTAAAGGAAGAACTTATTGTCCCATGCAGATGGGTGGTATAGATGAGGCAGCCCTTGATCGCCTTTCACTTGTTACTGAAATGACCAAGCATATCCGTGTGAGGGCTAATGGTGGGAGGTCTACTGCATCTGAGCTTGGGCAATTTTCACCTATTTTCATCTGGCTACTGAGGGTAACTGCTTCCCTTATGTTGGAAATGTCATGTTTAAGAGTTTTTTCTGATAAGCTACGAGAAGAGTTTTTCCCCAGTCTAAGAAACGATGTTTTATTAGGATTTCTATCTAGATTTAGTGGAGAATGATAGAAAGATAACTCCACGGGATTACCTGGAAATTGCGCTGAGGCCTCTTGAAGGCAGAGGAAAGGATATTTCTTCAAAGAATGAGGTATTCTGTCATAGTATATTCTTATAGGTTGAATTTCTTATAATAGCTTCTAATATTTTTAGATCTTATAGGATATGTTTCTATTATTCCTTTTGCACTGTTATTTACGATTTCCATTTCATGTGCAAATTGTTTTAGATCCGTGAATCCATCCGTTCCCTCTTTCCTGATAGAGAATGTTTCACATTGGTGCGCCCATTGAACAATGAAAATGAACTTCAGCGTCTCGATCAAACTCCTGTAAGCTCACTTCTCTTCCATTTTTGTTGTGGAAGTATGCATATCACTGCAATAATATATTCCTTATTTGGCACATTTTAAGTCGGAGTTACTTTTACCAGCTAGAGAAATTGCGGCCTGAGTTTCAAGCTGGACTGGACGAATTAACAAGGTTTATTTTTGAGAGGACAAGGCCTAAACAAGTTGCTGGTACAATCATGACAGGACCAGTACTAGCTGGTGTTACACAGTCCTTTCTGGATGCACTAAATAATGGAGCTGTGCCTACCATATCATCGTCTTGGCAGGTATTGTCTCTAGAACCATGCCTGTGGGAGCATGCCTTTGATGTGTAAAGTCATGCATATTGAGTGCAACAATACTAAGCATGAAACAAGTAATATAGGAACCATATTGTTTTATTTTGTATATTGATGCCGCCTCAGCTACTTTTACATACGAACAATTTAAGGTAGGGTAGAGATAAAACCCAACATTAACCACCAACAAAAAAGAAAAAACTTATATAATAGTAGTAAAGTACGACAAATAATAGTTTGATGAAAAAGAAAATGAGCGTCAATGACCATAAGAATGTGAGTTAAAGTTTTGTTGTACATCATTTGGAAGGAAAATGAGTTAAGAGTGTCAATGGGAATATATTTATGCAAAAATTCTGGCACAAATGGAACATATGCCAAATCTATCCATTGCTGTCAAAGCTTAGCTATCCTTGACTTTGATGTAAACAGTTGATTTGTCTTGGTGGTGATACGATGTGAGATATAAATTACTAATTCTTATTCTTTGCCTCTGAACCTCTGTAAATAAGTATATTAAGAAAATATGATGTTTGTGACAGAATATTGGATATGCTATCCATATTGAGTGCTTAAAGTCATTTTAGTTTTCTTAATAACAAATATTCTACTTGTGCCATTCTTGGGTTTAGCTGCCTCCTATATTTGACTGCAGAGCGTAGAAGAAGCAGAATGTCGTAGAGCATATGACTCTGCTGCGGAGGTGTACATGTCATCTTTTGGCCACAGCAGATCAGCTGAAGAAGTAAGTGAAAAGGTCAATTAAGTGCAGTGCATGCTCATACATTGCAAATTGTTAACCATGTAAGTTTAGGATGCTTTAAGGGATGCACATGAAGCTGCTTTAAGAAAGGCACTTGATGCATACAATACTGCTGCTGTTGGAACTGGTACTTCACGTGCTCACTATGAGAAAGTTCTTAATAATTTCTGCAGAAAGGCATTTCAGGTAAACTGTACGCCTGTCATTTTTATGTAATGATTATGTGGCTCCTGAATTCCTTTGTATTCAATAAGTTAACAAACTTGTTCAAATTGTTTGGTTGATAACATAGAGAACACAGTTTAATATTTCACCTCACTGAGTAAAAGACCTGATATTTGAAAGCTTGAAAAGACTAATGGTTAAAGACCATAAGTTGTATACCTCTTTTGGTATGATCGTACATCTCACAGCTTCATAAGATAACATGGTTACTAAGTGTTTCGTCTAAACGTAAATTACGTGTTACTAAAATATCCAAGCACTTAGGTGACCTTGCATTGCCTTGCGATAGATAGGGGAAAGAGGCTAGATCAAAGAGATTGGAGGAGTTGATGAATGAATCAGGCTCAGGGGTGTGAATCTGAAGCCATGGACACCTCTTCGTTACTGCTGCTGTCTTGCTCTTGCTTTGCCCTTGCTATTGCCACTGTATGTGGCTGCTGATTGTTATTCCCACCCGTTCTTCTGGTTTCATATAGCATGGGATGATGAAAGCAGAGCGTAGGCAGCGGTTGATTTGTAGAAGAGGATGGAATGGCATGAGGGTGAGATGGGGGGATGAACACCTCATCTTGCCCCTTTCTCCCTGATTCCTTCTACCTATTTCCCTCAAGACTATAGGTTCACATATGACACTACCTCAGGCACTGGGTGGTCACTGTTCTTGCGCTGGACACAAGCATCTGTCCTTAACTGTTACCAGCTGCGGTGATAACAGAACCTTGGTTTCAAGGCCCACTGACCCTGACAAACAGTTTTGACTCCATAACTTCACTCTAAAATGTGGATCATTTTGGCTTTTCTAGATACATACATTTTATTTTGTATCTAGACATAATATATATATCTAGGTGTGTAGCCAAACCTAGGTATCTAGAAAAGCCAAAAACGACCTACATTTTGGAAAGGAGGGAGTAATAGCTAAGCAGTACATTCGAATTGTGTGGGGTTTCTTCTGCGCATGGTTAAATGTTTTACTATTTAGTTGTTGAAATTATCACTCAATTCCACAAGTAGGATATTAGCTATCCAGTTTAGGTTTCTGTAACTATGGTTTAATGATTTTTTTCCTCCTTACTCATGTGGCTTACTGGCATGGATTTACTACTGTTCCATTGGTTCAGGATTACAAAAAGAATGCTTTCTTAGAGGCTGACAACCAGTGCTCGAACGCTATACGAAACATGGAGAAGAAGATTCGAGCGGCATGTGCTGCTCCTGGAATCAAAGTTCCTGCTGTGATTCAGGTATTTTTTTTTTCAGAAAGACATGCATGAATATGTCTAGTGATACAATCTTTCTAACTTGTCATTATTTTCATTTTGTTAACAACAGTTAGGTGTGGTGGATCTTTTTCTTTTCATTATTTTTTGGCCTGTGTTTTTGTTAGATGTGCAGTTTTATGCTCTGAGTTTTGGCCAAATATGAGAGGCAATCCATTATTCTGTCCAGATTTCCAAGGGCTCTTATAGCTACTCTGATTGCACCCCTGCACAACCTTTGTTCATTTGTAGAACTACTTGGTTACTAGTTTCCGTCCCCCTTTATTTTTTTTAATGTTGAGATAACATAGTAAATTTTGCAGGTCCTTGAGACTTCACTTGCTGAATACGAAAAAGCTTGTACTGGCCCAGCCAAATGGAGAATGCTTGCAGCTTTTTTAAGACAGTGGTTAGTCAGGCCTCTGAGCTTTAGAAATTTCATGTTAATTCTTTGTTACCTTTTTGGCTTGAGCTTTAGAGATTTCATGTTAATTCCTTGTTACCTTTTTGGCTTAGTTGCTTTTATAAGACCACAAACTTCAATGTTTGTGTCACCAGCTTATGTTCTTTCAAACAGTATTGTTTGTTCAGAAATAACAAATGTGCTAACAGATTATGTTGATTCCACAAATGAGTCAAACAGTACATTTTCTATTTTATATGTACAATCCTTCTATAAGTGATGGTTTTATGGGTTTGCATTTTTTACAATTAATTACTGTAATTTGAAAATCCAATTTGTAGACTGAGTACACTGTTGCATATATCAACTGATTGTGGCGTCTGGCAACATAATTGTCACCAGATCGCATCCATTTTGTTCACAACTTAGCATTTTACTCAGATATTTTCATTGATTCTCCTTCTGAGTTTATTGTTTGAATGAAAAACTAATCTTTGTTTGTTTCTAAATTTCAATTTGCCGGTTTATTGACACCTGATAATATTCTTCTTCCAGTTTGGAAGGGCCTATATTGGACCTATGCTTGAAGTTAATAAATGAAGCTGAATCAGAGAGGACTTCTTTTGCTCTAAGATGGAGGTCAAATGAAGACCAGCTGGAACTTCTAAAGAAGCAACTTGAAGCTAATGAGGCACACAAATCTGAATATCTGAAGCGCTACGAAACTGCCATAAGTGAAAAACAGAAAACCTCTGCTGATCTTAGTGGTCATCTTGCAAACCTGAGGACTAAATGTAGCACACTAGAAGAACGCTGTGTAAGCATATCTAAAGAACTAGATCATGTCCGACATGAATGCACTGATTGGAGGGCAAAGTATGAGCAATCTACTTCTCAGCATAAAGCTGAGCAAGATAGATATGTCGGTCAGTTGGCATCTCTTAAGTCTAGATATAACTCAGCAGAAGGAAAGTTGGGAGCAGCTCGTGAACAAGCAGCCTCCGCTCAAGATGAGGCTGCAGAATGGAAGAAGAAATATGAAACAGCTGCTGTGCAGGCTAAAACTGCATTGGAGAGATTAGCATCAGTGCAAGAACAAATTAACAAAATTGCACAAGAAAGGGAGAGTGCTATACGGGCAGAATTTGCAACACATCTGGAGGAAAAGGTTGTGTATTATCATTTTATTTACTTGTTTGATGCTTTTTGTTATGATCATGTATGTATATGACATCTTCTTATTAACAGGAAGAGGAAATAAGGAAATTAGTTGCAAAGATTAGACAAGTGGAGAGTGAAGAAAATGTATTGACTGAGCGCTTGCAGGTAGTGATGGCTTTTCTGTTAGCATTTCAGTCTTCCCTTGAATTGAGGCATTCTGTTATATGTGAATGACACGTTTTTAACGCTTGAACATTATTCAGGTTGCAGAATCAAAAGCACAAGGCCATAACAAGGAAACTGCAGGCTTGAAGGATGAAATCAAGGAACTTACGAGCAAATTAGAATTTCTAAGAGATAGAGCAGTATCATATGAAAAGCAAGCTAGAATGCTTGAACAAGAAAAAAACCATCTTCAAGAGAAGTTTGTATCTGAATGTAAGAAATATGATGAGGCAGAACAAAGATACAAGTCTGCTGAAAGGGATGCAAAAAAAGCTACTGAGTTGGCTGATGTGGCACGAACAGAGGCTATTGCATCCCAGAGAGAGAAGGATGAGGCGCAGCGGTTATCGATGGAAAAGGTGGCTGTTATTGAGAGAATTCAAAGACAGGTTGACAGACTAGAGCAGGAAAAAGTTGATCTATCAGGTGAAGTTCAGAGGATGCGTAGTTCTGAATCTGATGCCTGGTCCAAGGTTACTTTGCTTGAGAGTAGGGTTGCTGAGAGGGAGAAAGAAATGGACGATCTACTGAGCCGTAGCAATGAACAGAGATCCAGTACAGTTCATGTCCTTGAGAGTCTGTTGGCATCAGAACGTGCAGCTAGAGCTGAGGCCAATAAGCGTGCAGAGGCCTTATCTCTACAGCTACAGTCCACCCAAGGTAAACTTGATATACTCCATCAAGAGCTGACATCAATCCGACTTGTTGAGACTGCACTTGATAGCAAGCTCCGGACCACTACTCGTGGCAAAAGGCTGCGAGATAATGAAGTCGGCGCGGACTCTGTCCAAGATATGGACATTGATCCTCCAGAAAGGAGCAGAAAAAGAACCAAAAGCAACGCAACCCCATTAAAGGCTGTCCATACTGAGGATGGTGGTTCTGTTCATATGGGAGAAGATAGTGTCACAGTTAGTACGGAAATGAAGGATGGCAATCCAGATGGTTACAAAAAGTTCACCATTGCGAAACTGAAAGATGAGCTAACCAAGCATGGATTTGGTGCACAGTTGCTATAGCTAAAGAATCCTAACAAGAGGGATATACTCGCACTTTATAAGAAGCTTGTGTTGTGCGAGTAAATTGCCTCAAGTACTTTTGTGTGCTTCTTTGGCCATATGAAGTATGTTCCTTAAGTTAGTAGTGTACATTTATCCAAACTAGTGTGGGAGTTGGTATAGGGTAGTCTGTATCGTAGAAGTCTATATTTAACAAACTGATGCGCAACTGTTTCTGGGGCATTCGGTTCTGCTGATTGGTTTGTATTTTGGTGTCTGCGTCGATTGGTTTCTGGCATTGTGTCTAGGCTTGTGTATTTGGTAGCTTGCTGATCGTGTCGAGTTATGACATCTGGCTTGTATATTGTTGCTTGCTTGACAAGCTGGGTCTTAAATGACCTCAAAGCCAACGCTAAATCTTTGTTTAATTTGTCATGCACCTGTGGATGCTTTCTGTTTGATATGTGGCTTGTTGGAATGTTAGGCTAGTCTCCGATGAAGTAGCCAAAGACAGTTCCAACCAAGACACTGCTAGTAGTTTTATAGTCTCTATATCATTAAAAAATTAGGATAAAACATTACGCTTCCAAAGTGAGCAGTTTTTATAGTCTTCACGTCATTAAAAAAACTAGTATAAAACACTAAGCTTTCAAAGCACACACTGATGTTGTGTACTAAGTTAAATGACACTCTTTGTCCATCTTGTCTGGGAAGTTGTGCAGAAATTCTTCTGCACACGTCAAACAATGATGTTCAACACGACATGCAGTGTCTTCTGTTCATTTCAACACTAGAGAATTTTTTTTTGGACGAGCAAAATAATATCTTAGTACAATCTTTTTTGAAGTGACCATCGTTCTTTTGACCGGAATCGGTAGGAAAGCCCCCTACCTCTTCTTTTTTTTATAAATATAGGAAATTTACACAATGTACATGGATCGGCCTCAGGTATAGGTGTACATGCGGCCCATGGGCCGGCGGCACGGCCTGCACGCACGGCACATGGGCGGCACGGCAAGATGGCCCGTGCATGACATGGGCCGCCGGCCTGGCCCATGGCACGGCCTCGGCCCGCACAGCCAGCACGGCCTCGCCCAACGGCTATTTTGGCCCAGCAGGCCCAGCCGCGTCGCCCCCGCGTACCCGGCCGGCCATATAAAGGCCAGCTGCGGCTCGCCCTGCCTCCAAACCCTAGCCATTCTCCCCCCTCCCCCCCACCGCGCCGTAGCCTCTCTCGCCTCGCGACTCGCCGACTCGCGTCGCGTCTCGATCTGGATCTCGCCGCCGCCGTTCGCCTGCTCCGGTGACCTCGACCCCTCGCCGGTCGCTGTCCACTCCTCCTCCTTTCCGGCCTTCCCGCTTCCTCCTCCTCCTCCGCCGGATCTGGCGCCACTGCTCCGCCATCGGAGAGGGTAGGATCGGCCGGATCTGGCGCGGAGGAGGAGGCCATGCCTCGTCATGGCCCGAGCTCGCTGGCGGCGGTCAACGACTGGCGGCGCGACGAAGAGGAGAGGAGGAGGTCTCCAGGTCGACGGAGGGCGGCTGCGCAGGCTCTGTCCGCCGCCGGGAGGGAGGGGGAGTAGGGGACGGCACCTTCGCCTTCGCGTGCTGGATGCGCCGCGCCCCTCCTCCACCGCCGTCGTGCCATGGGCCGGCACAGGAGACTACTCAACCAATTATTTAGCTTATCGCGAATCTTTGATTTAGCCTTAAGCATAACCAAACCCATGTGCTCTTGAAAGAGTGCTTTCCACCAAGCAAAGGATACTGAGCCACCATAAAAAATAAAAAACGATGCTATTCCTATGATTTTAAATTGCCCAGCATGTCACTATGAAGATTTCTCTGAATATTACAGCAAACTCTTCTCTAGCTTGAATGATCATGTCTAGCGGTGATAGATTAGTATCCCGTCACTCACCAAAACTCGTAGAACTTTTTTAGAAATAAAACCTAAGTACATGGAATGATGCATAAAGCCTCATCTATTCCCGAGTATTGGTGGTCGGATTTGGGTTGTAACGACCGCCAACAAGCTCCCCCAAGCTTAGCTCTTTGCTCGTCCTCGAGCAAAGATAAAAACTTAGATTCGGTGGATCAGAAGTTGCTACAATGTAATTTTTCTTGCAAGTAAACTATAAACAACTAGTGTTCAACAATACTTGAATCATAGGCAAAGTTTTAATTCACCTTTTTACCTATAGAGCTTATAGCAATCTCCTTATCTTGGGCGGTTGAAAGGATGAACAATTTGAATTCAATTTTATTCCACTATACTCTTTTCGAGATCCCATCTCGGAGTTTTTTCACAAGTTTTGAAAACTACAAATTGTTCCTCAATTAGCACACTCAATCGCTCAAGTGTATTTGAATCCTCACCAAAGGCTTGTGCCTCCCTTTTCATCCTAACATCTATTATGGCTTTTTGTGTGACTCAGGACAAGGGATGAAGGCATGCATGCATCTTATATTTTGCTAAGTCAAAGACCGGATCTCTGAGGAGACAAATCACATTTTAAGATCGAGAAGTGCAAGTGTGTGGAATATATGGATGCAGTGGAATATGTTGGAATGGAATATGGTGGAACTCCTTGGGATGATTCTTCCTCTCCTTGATTTATTTTCGAGAACATGGGCTATCTTTTATTCATATTTTTGTCATGCCAGTTGGCATGCTTTTCTTTTTCTCTTTCTTTTTGCCATGCTCTTTGGCATGCTTTTCTTTATTTTTGCCATGCTTCTTTGGCATGCTTTTTTTTCTTCTTTTTTGCATAGCCATGTGTCTATCAAGAATGTTTGGAGAGGGAGATCATAAAACATGGAGCATTTTATTCTTTTTTTTGGATATGGATGCATATGGATGCTAACTCCTAGTGTAGGAATTGCAAGTGAGAGGTGGTTTGTACGTGGATCTCGATCTTTTGGATATTGTTAACACCAAAAATTGGCACCTGAAAGAGGCTAACTAGTGGGCCAGGCCCTGTAGAAAGATTCCATTCGGCAGAGCGGACTTCTTCAAAACATTCGGCAAAGGCGTTCTGCGGTCGGGAGTTTCATCATCGTTCGGCAAGAGAGCAGGCCCGCAGAAAAGATATGGAAGCATTTGGGGAGAGCTTGATGACGTGGATCGAATATAAGGAAGAGGCCGATTTGATGAAGAGTACGAGATGAATACGGCGTTTCGACGTATTTCTTTGGAAATAAACGTTTTGTAATCGTAATCGACTAGGAATTATGTCAAAACCAGGGTATAAATATAAACCCATGGTGATTGTAATAGGGATCAAACAATCATACAACAAACCGGCCTTGCGCCAACTTTCGAGTCTTTTAGTCGTGTGCGTCGAAATCTTCGAGGGGAATCATCGATCCGTCGACATCCGTAAGTATCGACAACCTTGTATCATGCTTAATATCATGCGGTGGATTTAAGCTTGGTTCAAGAAGGCTTCCTTGTTAAATCATGAGTCATGCGGTAGGCTAAGGTTTAGCTTGAAGCAAGTTATCGGCTCTATTAGATTGTGGCAAAGATCTAATAGATTCATTAAGTTACCTTGTGTTATTTGAGTTGCTGATTGCTGTGATCGAGCCTGAAATAATA
>OAMR01001135.1:107360-120597 GCA_900205405.1 Echinochloa crus-galli
ATCTCTAATAAACAAGAATGAGGATTCAAAAGTCTAGGGTACCTAGACATGCGGTAGACTAGTGCTTTTAGACCTATGCATTCTTGTTTATTAGAGATTTACGATCGTGCTTTCACCCTTTTATTTATTTCGTCGCGTTATGATAATCGGTTATGGTTACATGCTACAACGTATCGCTTAATTAAAATACCGATTTTTCATCATGATGACGTCATGCGTTCGGCAGTATGCGCTCTGCCGAATATGCATGTGAGCGCCTGCATTGCCGACAGATAGCTTGTTCATAGCTATATGCCGATCAAGATTGGCCTTGCAAGCTGTAGAGATGGAAGTGTCTGGTATCAGCCGGCACGTTCCAGGTTTTATATCTAAACATTTTTTCTTCCTTTGTCAGTTTCAGGGAAAATTGACTGGCACGCTTCCGGATTCGAACGCTCGAGCCACGTGTGAAGCCAGCTGATTCGGCTTGCTGTGTGCTTGGCGTGAACTGCAGATTTTACGTCAACACACTTTTTGGCACGCTTGGTGGGACAACAAGCTTTGAAGATGCCTGATTTAAAGGATATAATGGACGTCACTCTTGAAGAATTGCCTGAGGAACATCAACAGATGGTGAAGACTGCTGCAGAACAGTTCATCAAGAAGTGTTTGCTGTCTTTTGCCAAGAACAGGAGTGGTGCACCGTTTCTCAAGACAGACCTACCAAGAGTTCTGCTGCCTAGACAATCTGATCTTAATGAAGAAGAAGAAAAGGAGAAGTTCTCTGGCCTGTTATACAAAGCTCTGGGGGACACGATGACCAATCATAACGCTGCATTCTTGAACAGCTTTAGATACATAATGATCAGCATCTTTGATCAACAAGTGGACAAGCCTTTTGAGCAAGCATATGGGCAACTTGGTGGACCAACATACTTTAATGTTGAAAAACCTCATGGTAAAGGAGCTGCTGAAGAAACTGGAACTTCTGGTTCCAAGGGTGCGAATGGCCAACCAATTCAACAAGATCCTCAACAAGCAATGCCAAAACCTCGCACATATGGTGAGGCGGCATTCGGCATCACAGCAAATCCACCTGCCTCTGCTTACAAGATATCTCCTTTGAATAACAGGTTGCAAAGGGATATGTATGGGAATGGATATACAGAATTCATGGATTACAATGCTATTGATGCTCTCCCGAACCCTGGATATGCTAATACAGGAATGCCCATTAGAAGGCCAGGAAATCAAGATGCCAATGTTGACCTCATGGTGCAAAAAGTGACCGATGTGTTGCAAAATCAATTCGGTTTGAAACCCAAAAATCAGGGGTACATGTACTCCTCTCCTTTCCCAGAATGGTACCAAAGAGTGTCATTGCCTAACAGAGTCAAGGTTCCTACAGAATTCACTAAATTCTCAGGGCAAGATGATACTAGCACTGTGGAGCATATAGCTAGATACTTGATGCAGCTTGGAGAAGCCTCAGCAGATGAAGCCTTTAGAATCAGATACTTTCCTGTCTCTGCAAATTTCTGTTAACACCAAAAATTGACACCAGGAAGAGGCTGACATGTGGGCCGGATTTGGTGAAAAGATAAACATCGTTCAGCTAAGAAAGCTTATCATCAAGAACGATTTGGCAAAGGCATTCTGCGGTCGGGAGTCCGTCGCCGATTCGGCAAGGGAGTTGCTCTATGGAAAGCATTCGGGGACGCATGATGACGTGGATTGAATACAAGGAAAAAGCCGATTTGATAAAGAATGCGAGATGAATACGGCACTTCGACGTATTTCTTTGGAAATAAACGTTTTGTAATCGTAGTCGACTAATGCGGGAATGAACCACATATTACTATATTGGTAACTCCTGAAGTACATCTCAAACCAGATATGAAGTCTATAATGTAGTTATGTTATGTCAACCTGTAAGGCTGTAACTAAAAAACTGACTCGGTCATGAGGTAACACTGGTACCAGTAGTATATCTCCAGGAAAGACCATAGCCAGCTTTATATATAAAGCATCCTCCAAAGGATACTGGGATTACCAGTTTACAATAAAGCACACACCGCTCGAAGAACAGCATCCAACAAACCCGTAACAGGACTCTCTAGGCCGCGCGCCAGAGATAGGAAGACACTACTCGCGACGAACAAACTAAAGGGCCATGAGACCATTACAAATCGACTGGACCCGACCTTCCGCGGAGCCTACGACTCCACCACCAACGGCTACAAGGAAATTCTGTCTCTTATACACATCTAGATGTGTATAAGAGACAGGAGTAATTGTCCTGAATGCAATGATAGACGTGATGAATACAGGCAGGATACTGTCAATCGTCGATCTGTCCATGAAAGAATTGGCAGAACACATCCCAGTGATAATCGGCGTTTTGAGACATATGAGAATGATAATCAAACAAGGAAAAGGTATGCTGACCGCAGATGGATTGATCATGAAGAAGAAGATGATCATGGTTATGTATGGCAAGAGGGACAGTGGTGCCCACCAGGTTTGAGGAAGAGTCAAAAGAGAAGAGTGCAGCGCTTAAGAAATCAAGAATTAAAGCAAGCAGGAACTAGGATGAAATCAATATGGCGCCCAAAATACAGACCTGATGAACATGGTCCTTCGGCTCCCACATGCATGGTATGCTTCTTACCCAATGAATTCATGGCTCCAGCTAATCAAATTGTACAGGAAGAAATATTGCCAGAGATGGATGAAGCCGAGCAAATTGGGTTAATGGCATAGTTGATGCTGAATAAGCAAGCTATTTTCGATAAACCAGCTAAGAATCGCCACATGAAGCCATTGTACTTAAGAGGATTTGTCAATGGGAAGCCATTAACTAAGATGTTTGTTGATGGTGGAGCTGCTGTCAATGTGATGCCATACACTACATTCAGAAAGCTTGGCATGGGCCCTGGAGATTTAACACCAACAAGCATAGTTTTGAATGATTTTGCTGGAAATCCTTCAGACACTAAAGGATGCGTACACGTGGATTTGATGATTGGGTCTAAAACTCTGCTTACAACCTTCTTTGTTATTGAGGGCAAAGGATCATATAGTTTGTTGCTTGGAAGGGATTGGATCCATGCAAAATGCTGTATTCCATCTACTATGCATCAGCAGCTTATTCAGTGGATAGATGATGAAGTGGAAATTGTCCAAGCAGATGATTCAATAAGCGTGGCTAACGTGGAACCAGCTTTTTGGGAATATCAAGGTATAGATTGCTTTTCAGGCAAAGATTGGGGAGAAGGTCCTGTTGAACCAGTCAGCGGTGATCAACAGCCGATCAAAGCAGTCGGCTCTCATAGTAATTTTTAATGGAGAATCCAATTGATGGGACTGACGGGAAGTTAGGACGTGGATTTGTGTCGGCTGATAAGCTAGAAGAAGTGGACATTGGAGATGGTGACAAACCAAGGCCGACATTCATCAGTGCTAACTTAGATTCAGTTTTCAAAGAAGAGTTGATTAAATTATTAAGAGAATACAAAGACTGCTTTGCTTGGGATTATTCGGAGATGCCTGGTTTGGACCGTTCTATTGTTGAGCATCGGTTGCCGATCAAGCCTGGTTATAAACCTTACAAACAGCCACCCCGAAAAATCTACAAGGAAGAAGTGTTGGCCGATGTGAAAAAAGAGATTGAAAGGTTACTAGACGCAAATTTCATTCGGCCATGCAAATATGCGGATTGGATCTCTAATATTGTTCCTGTCTATAAGAAAAATGGAAAAATGAGGGTTTGCATAGATTTTAGAGATTTGAACAGGGCTACACCCATGGATGGATATCCAATGCCTATTGCCGATTCATTAGTTGATGCTGCTGCTGGATATAAAGTACTCAGTTTTATGGATGGCAATGCAGGATACAATCAAATTTTTATTTACATAGCCGAATTCGAATCAATCTAGATTGCCACGTGTCGTGGGTTCAAACTTGTTGATTTTGCATGGATCTTGACAGAGCCGGGTATCATCTGTCTCTTATACACATCTCTTGGGATTATTCGGAGATGCCTGGTTTGGACCGTTCTATTGTTGAGCATCGGTTGCCGATCAAGCCTGGTTATAAACCTTACAAACAGCCACCCCGAAAAATCTACAAGGAAGAAGTGTTGGCCGATCTATACTCAAATTCAAACCATAAAATAGATTTTAAATCCTTCAAGATCTTCCATCAAAGCTTATATAGGAGTTGGTCACCATACTTTCACATATCCTTTTCTTTTCTTTTTGATTTACACCTGCATATCTCATTCAAAACATTATATCCAAGTTTCTATTGTTATTAATCACCAAAATTGATTAAATGCCTAGATGCACTTTCAATCTCCCCCTTTTTGGTGATTGTTGACAATATAAACTTTATCTCACAATGATAATAATAAGCAACGAGCATTGAATCTTAAGAAATTTCCGAAGGACTCCCCCTAAATATGTGCATATCAACTTTTAGAAGCCTCAACATGCTTGTGCACATAATTAGCAAAAGTACCTCAGAAAAGTCACAAATAATGGCCCAAAAGGGTAATAACAACTGAATGCATATGGCATGGCATATCACAAAGAGTAGAGAAGTATGCGCAGTAGGTTCATCGTAAATTTACGGTGATCCCACCGTAAATTTCCGTCGCATTAGCCGGAAATTTACGGTAGTTACCGTAAATTTACGGTGATCGTCTGACAAAAAGAAAACAAGTCACCAATCAACATATATCAAGTCTATCACAACCATAATAAGATAAATAGCAGTTTAACAAACCTAAGTTAAAGTCCACACACCATCACACAATCAAACTTAGTTTAGTAGCACACGTGCGAGGAAATTAAGATACAATGATGAGAGACATAAAGTTCTTCTCCCCCTTTGGCAACAAACACCAAAAAGAAAAGAAGATGGCAGCAGGAAGCAGGTCATCGTCATCATGGAGTGGCCTCATCATCTTCACTATCAACCCCATCATCATCGTCGTCGGTGTAGACGCCATCGCCCTTGTACACTTCTTCTTCTTCATCGGATTCAATCTCTTGGGTGCGACGAGTGGAGCGACGAGGACGACGAGAGGAGGTGCCAACATCAGCAGCAGGAGGTGGAGAAGGGACATGCTCCTCACTCTCAAAATCTGACCAAGGATCTTCAAAAGTTGGAGGCTCACGGATGGGAGAGTGTGGGAGCCCGGCATGATCTTGAAGCTCTTTAATGCCCTTTTGTGCCTTGTTGATCTCAATTGCATTACTCTTGCATAGCTGAAAGATAGCTTTGAACGCCCTCATGACTTTGCCTTTCTTAGGACGAGAGGAGGAGGGACCATAAGTGGGAGCACCGCCCATAGTGCTTGCAGCAGCAGCAGCGGCAGCTCGAGACGCTTCAGCTTGAGCCCTTCGTCCACTCTTGGACACTCTAATGGTACGAGGAGGAGGGGACTCTCTTCTCTTTTGCATAACCCGAAGCCTCCGGTGTTGGTGATCCTTGGGATAAATGGTTTTGGTTGTTGTCTCAATTAAAAACATCACATATGGAGCATAGGGGAGACAACGCTCAGAATCACAAGATGCCTCAATGATATCATTCCAAATAAAATCCGAGGCACTAAACAGCTCTCCATCCGGATGAAGGCGAGCAAGGACATTTTTAGTGTGAGCGAGTATGGAAGCACCATCCCCTTTCTTGACAGTAAGGGTGGCTCTGAGGATCTTGTTCATATAGTGAAAGTAAGGCAATAAGTGCTTGATGTATCCATTTGCTACTTTGCCCGGAGTGTACATGAATTGAATCTCATCGCAACAACAACTGGGAAATCGAAGCAAGGGGTGTTGGAGGAGCTCTAGAGTTCTTGAGAGAAGTTAGGGTTCGTTAGAGTCAAGTCAACAGCCACTACGTAGAGTGGGAAGACTTATCCCTTCATAGCCGAATCCGAAACCGATCTATTCGGTACTCAGTGAGGCTTTATGGGCTTACCGAATGGCTCCACATGGGGCTACACAGACGTCTCCTTATGAGTTGGTGTATGGGCATCATGCTATCTTGCCATGGGAAATACAATTAGACTCAAGGAGAATAAAGTTGCAAAAGGATTTAAGTTCTAAAGATTATAATGATTTAATGATGGACGAATTAGAAGATTTGCATATGTTTCGTCTCAGGGCCTTGGAGAATATTGAGAAGAATAAAATGCGAGTTGCTAAGTATTACAATAAGAAGGTGAAAGTTAAGCAATTTACAGAAGGTGATTTAGTCTGGAAAGCGATATTGCCGATTGGAACCAAATATGCAACATTCGGCAAGTGGTCTCCAAATTGGGAAGGACCGTGCCTCCACAATTGAACAAGCCTTTCAAGTTGTTCGTGGCGGCCGATGCCCAAACTATTGGATCGGCCATCATACAAGAGTTTGAGGGGAAGGAAAGAGTGGTTGCATACCTTAGCCGAAAGTTACTAGACCCTGAAACAAGATATTCGGCTATAGAGAAGCTTCGTTTATGTGTTTATTACTCATGTACAAAATTTCAGCACTATTTATTAAATGCCGAATGCGTTGTATATTCAAAATTTGATGTGATTAAGCACATGTTGTCTATTCCAATTTTGAATGGAAGGATTGGCAAATGGATTTTGGCCTTATCTGAATTTGAATTAAGGTTTGAGTCGGCAAAAGCTGTCAAGGGGCAGATTATTGCTGACTTTATTACTGAACATCGTGATACATCAATAAATTTGCTTAACATTACTCCTTGGGTGTTATTCTTTGATGGATCTTCATGTGACAAAGGTGGTGGAGCAGGTATTTTATTAATTTCACCCAAAGGAGAAACATTTGAGTTTGCTATTCCCATTCAATCTACTGTTACTAACAGTTAATTTCACCCAAAGGCGAAGTGTTTGAGTTTGCTATTCCCATTCAAACTACTGTCACTAATAATCAAGCAGAGTATGAGGCATTGCTCAAAGGGCTCCAATACTTGAAAGAAGCAAGGGCCATTGCAGTTGAAATTTTTGGAGATTCAGAGCTACTTATAAAACAATTGAATGGTGAATATGAATGCAAAAATGATATCTTAAGGAATTACTATGAAGAATGCAAGCAAATATTGAAGGGCTTCCAATCAGTAATTCTACAACACATTCCTAGAGGAGATAACGAAGAAGCAATTTGAGGAGCTTTCAATCAGTAATTCTACAACACATTCCTAGAGGGGATAATGAAGAAGCAAACAGATTGGCTCAAAGTGCATCAAGTTACAGAGAAAATCAAGAGGTGTTTGCCAATGATGACTGTGCTTTCGGGAGTAATCTGGCAGAATGTGATTGGAGAAAGGAAATTGATCCCAGAAAGTTTCTAGAAGGCTCAGGTATAAAGCTATAAAGTTTGTTCTTCTTGATAAAGATTTATATTATAAATCCCTAGACGGAGTATTATTACGTTGCTTAAATCAAGAAGAAGCAAAGAAGTTGATGAGCGAAGTGCATGATGGATTATGTGGAGCACATCAGTCAGCTTACCGAATGAAGTGGGTTATTAGAAGAACTGGATATTACTGGCCGACAATGTGGGAAGATTGCTTTGAATATTATAAGGGATGTCAAGACTGTCAGAAATTTGGAAACATTCAGAGAGTTCCAGCATCGGCTCAAAAACTCTAGAATGCACTAGGAAACATGGGCTTAAGATGAACCCGAATAAATGTGCTTTTGGAGTTTCAGCTGGAGAATTTCTGGGATTTTTGATACATAAAGGAGGGATAGGAGTTGGCAAGAAAAGCATGAAAGCGATTGATGAAATTGTTCCTCCAACTAATCTTAAAGAGTTGTCAGGCCATGGCCATTCAGAGGATGGGGAATAGATTTGATTGGTCAAATAAATCCTCCATCGAGCAAGGGGCATAAGTTTGTACTTTTAGCAACAGATTATTTCGCTAAGTGGGTTGAGGCAATTCCATTGAGAAAGGTGGCATCAGAAAATATGATTGAATTTGTCAAAGAGCACATCATTTATAGATTTGGAATTCCTCAGACAATTACCACGGATCAAGGGACTCAATTTACATATTCAGAGTTCAGAGATTTTGCTGAAAGTATGGGGATCAAATTATTGAATTCTTCTCCTTATTATGCCCAAACTAATGGACAGGCAGAGGCTTCTAAGAAAATTATGATTAAAATTATACAAAAGAAAATTGATCAGAGACCAAGGAAGTGGCATTCGGTACTCAATGAAGCATTGTGGGCTTACCGAATGGCTCCTCATGGGTCTACAAAAACGTCTCTTTATGAATTGGTATATGGACACCAGGCTGTTTTGCCATGGGAAGTGCAATCAGATTCAAGGAGGATAAAATTGCAGAAGGATTTAAGTTCTAAAGATTATAGTGACTTAATGATGGACGAATTAGAAGATTTGCATATGATTCGTCTCAAAGCCTTGGAAAATATTGAGAAAAATAAGATGCGAGTTGCCAAATATTACAACAAGAAGGTAAAAGTCAGGCAATTTGCAGAAGGTGATCTAGTTTGGAAAGCAATATTGCCGATTGGTACTAAATACAGTACATTCGGTAAGTGGTCACCAAATTGGGAAGGTCCTTTCAGAGTGGTTAGATGCGTGCCTGGAAATGCATACATTTTGAAAACTTTACGGGGGGAAGAATTCACTGCTGCCATAAATGGAAGATATTTGAAGAAATATTATCCTAGTATTGAAATTGATCACTGATGGGGAATCAAATGTCAAATAGCCGGCATTCGGGAAGGAGCCGCCTTCAGAGCAAAAATTCCAACAAAAGGGAAAATGGCCAATACCAGAGTGTATTGCCCTTAGTGCGCACAAATTACATCATGAGCTTAACAAGTTTATCACAAAAGGGACTCGCCAGCTCCTCCACCAGCGCCTTCAGCTGATTGAGCTCGGCATCACGATCTGCGAGGTTACAAAGGAGCAACAGATTAATATCATTTAAAGACAGATTGAGATTAAGCAGATTGCATGGCTCACCGTCGATGGTTTTGAGCAGCTGTTTGCGCTGGTGCTGCCACTCGAGGTCTGCAATCCCAGCTTGCTTGGAGACGACCTCCAGCTCAAGGCGCGTCTCATCGCGTTCCCTCCTGAAATGACGGGCGTCGCTATCGGAGTAGCGAAGATCGTCCGATTCAAGAGTTCGATTGGACGAACTGGAGGAATCGGACGCCGCAGCAGGAGCCGCGGCTGGAGCCGCAGTAGGAGCCGCAGCCGGAGCAGTGACAGGGTTCCATTGGATTAGCCTGAAAAAACAAAGAGATTTGTCAGAAAGGAGGGCAAAATCTCGAGAGGAACAGAGAGAGGCAGGCAGTCAATCACCTGCGGCGAGCGCCGGCGCGGCTTCCTTCGGGCTCATCGGCGGCCGGTCGCCTTCCGTTCGCCATTGGGGTTTTCTTGGAGTTTACTGTGCTTGGGGAAAAGAAGAGCTCGAGGAAGGCGAAAGACTTGGTGAGGAGATAGCGGCACTCAATGTGTTTATTTATAGAACCCGCAGAGGAAATCGTGGCCAGAGATCGTGGCGCGCATCCCAAAAATTCGGAAGGTGGAAAGCCCACGAACCAAGCGGTTTCCATGTCGTTTGGGATTCATGCTGATGTCACATTCGGTTGATCAAATTCGGCTGTACTGAGCTTTTCGGGACTAACACTATAGAAGCCAGCGTTGCCGAATGAGTCATTCACAATGAAACAAAGCAGAAGTAAAGATGATGGAAAATGCAGAATTGATCAGGCATTCGGCTATCAAACTATTTGATACAATTTACACACCCAAGTACTTTGAGATTACATTTTTGGCATTCAAAATCATGTTGCTGATATTCTCCAGTAACTGCTTGTCAGCTTCTTGGGTTTTGGCCAGAGTAGAAAGTTTGGCTTTGAGCTGCTTCTCTTCATTCAGAGCTGTTGAAGCCTCCTTGTGCAGCTCCTCAATCAGACCAGGAATTTTGGCTATCTTCTTTTTATCAGCTTCAATTTCAGCCGATAAGTTTTTCAATTCAGCCTCTAATTCAGCTTTCCTGGTCTCTTTTGATTCAAGTGCAGACTGTAGGCCAGCTAACAGTTCCTTATTGCTCTGAGTTCTAGAGTGCAAATCTTCATAATGATCATCCAATTTAGAAACTGGGTCTAAAGAAGTCTTGATATCAGCAGGAAGATCTTGGTCAAATGATTCAAGCAAGTCTCTTAGAAGATCAGCATCTCAATGGACAGGGAGAAGCTTCCAACAAGATCATGATTAAAATCATACAGAAGAAAATTGATCAAAAGCCAAGGAGGTGGCATTCGGTACTCAATGAAGCATTGTGGGCTTACAGAATGGCTCCTCATGGGGCTACAAAAACATCTCCTTATGAACTAGTGTATGGACATCATGCCATTTTACCATTAATAATGATTTATTGAGGAATTGAGAAGATTGAATGACTTTATTTACCTCTGTCCTGACTTCCTGAATGGGAGAAGGAGATTTCTCAGGTTCAGTAGAAGGGCCCTGCATATCATGCTGAGGAGAGATTGGAGAGTTCCTGGTGAAAGGTGCAGCTTCTAGTTGAGGAAGTGGTGAAGCTGGAGCTGAATCATGATGAGAAGGAGGGCTTTCCAATATTTGATCCATTGAAATTGTTGCTGCAACTAAAAGGGAATAAATGCCGATGAAAAAGAATGAATGAGATAGTAAAATTTATACCAGTTGATGGAGCATCGGTAGAATCTGTAGTGGCTGTTGCCTGCTGTGTCTGAACCTGAGATAGTAAAAGACAAAGATGAGCATAATGTGAATAGCATTGTGTTTAAAGGTAAAGATTGTGACCTGAATGGGTTTTTTGCTGGTTGTTCTCTTCTTCTTAGGAGCTGAAGGAACAAGTATAGAAGGAGTCTTTCTTTTGGCAAAAGATGGCCTGGTGATGATTGGATCTAGAGTGGCCTGTCTAGACATCAACTGGGCTAAGGTAGGAGATTGATGCCCCAGAACAGATATTGGGCCTATACTGGATCGTCCTAGCAAGAGGGGCAGGTACTATGTCCTACAAAATGACAGAATTATAATCAAGAGGGAAATTGTTATTAAAGCAAGATAAGAGATGAACAACAAATACCTCTGAAATTGGCTGGTAGTCAGGCATTAATTCAAGACAGAAAGGGTGAATTGGTATGTTGAAGATGTGATCATGAAATTCTTGCCGCCAGACAGTAAAAGAAGGATGAACAGATGTTACTGGCACAAAAGGCTCAGGTTTATAGATGGATGTGCAGCATCTGTTGTCAAAAATCCTTGTCTCAGTGGAGTCTGTAACAATCTCCCTGGGCTTGAGGAATTCATGAAGAAATAATCTTGGTGGCACTTGGCCACAGTCTAATTGCCTAGCCATCATATTCGGCTGATAGTACTCAAAGGTACTCTGAACCAGCCTCCCTCCACAAAATTCGGCTGGCAGGATGCAGGGCCGAATGAAAGAATTAAAAATAGCTGCAGATTTAGCATCCACACATCCAGTGTCAAAACTAAACTCACAAGGATTTAAGATGTGATTCAAAAAAGAATGATGCCGAATGTGCTTGAGGAAGATTAAGAATTACCTGGAGGGCTTGATCTTGATGCGCCATTTGAAGATTGAAGCTTGCAAAGGTCGATGAACTAGGGTTTGTATCTGAATGAAGCTTCGAAGATTTCAGAGAGGAAAAGTGGGGATTGAGCTAGGGTAACCTAGAGACGTTAAGTATCTATGGTCAATTCCGAGATAAAATATCTTTTATCCCGAAATTGAAGGGGCATGTGTTAACACCAAAAATTGGCACCTGAAAGAGGCTGACTAGTGGGCCAGGCCCTGTAGAAAGATTCCATTCGGCAGAGCGGACTCCTTCAAAACATTCGGCAAAGGCGTTCTGCGGTCGGGAGTTTCATCATCGTTCGGCAAGAGAGCAGGCCCGCAGAAAAGATATGGAAGCATTTGGGGAGAACTTGATGACGTGGATCGAATATAAGGAAGAGGCCGATTTGATGAAGAGTACGAGATGAATACGGCATTTCGACGTATTTCTTTGGAAATAAACGTTTTGTAATCGTAATCGACTAGGAATTGTGTCAAAACCAGGGTATAAATATAAACCCATGGTGATTGTAATAGGGATCGAACAATCATACAACAAACCGGCCTTGCGCCACCTTTTCGAGTCCTTTAGTCATGTCGTCGAAATCTTCGAGAGGCCTTTGGTGCTTTGGGTTTCCCCTTCCTTGTAGTTGATTGAAGGAAAGTGCCGACTGTTGATGTCAATAGCAACAATCTGGTGCATATACAACTGCAACCACATCTGGATGAACCACCAAGGACCATTAACACAAGGAATTTTCTTGCTGGTATGCATCAGGCGAATGGTTTGGTGAAGCATATGATAGACACTTCCCAGCAGGTACTTCCCAAGAGGGATGAGTGTGCCAGCAGCCAAATCTTCAGCCATCACAATATGATTCAGAGTTGGCTCATTGGCTTTACCGCAAAAAATGAATCTGCACAACCACATGTTCAGGAAGGCCCTGTATTCAACATCAGACAGGGGACCATCAGACGTATAGTTCTGGATATATTTCTTATATCCAACTCCTGTCTTCACTCCTGTTTGCTTGGAGGATCCCTTGTACTTGTAAGGGCGCACAGACTCTGTGATATTCAGGCCGGTCATCATGTAGACATCGGCCAAGGTGGGAGACATTGGTCCATGGCCAAAAAGAAAAGCATTTGCACCATTGGACCAAAAGTGGCAGGCTGCGATGAGAAGACTCTCGTTCTTGGGTGTCTCGGCTAAAGATAGCTCTAAACACTGTGAGATGCAGAGATTGTCCCAGTTCTTGGTTTGAGGGCTTTTGTCATCAAGAATTCTCTTGTACCAGTTCCTCCAACCGGCGATTGGGGGCAGAGGCCAATTCTTGAAGGCATCTTGCCATTCATGAGGCTTTGTCAGTGAAGTTTTGAAGGGAATCCTCTGAGATTCGGCAGCAATCAGCTCAGAAGGGTCTGAATCTCCTACGGGCCCGAGAAAATAAGTGGGTGCTTTTTCCTCGGTGGGAATCAAAAGTTCGGCCGCGAGAGCCTACCAAGAACAGAAAAAAGCAAAAGGAAAATTTAAGATGTGATTCAAAAAATAATGATGCCGAATGTGCTTGAGGAAGATTGAGATTTACTCGGAGGGCTTGATCTTGGTCCGCAATTTGGGGATTGAAGCTT
>OAMR01001135.1:133121-144104 GCA_900205405.1 Echinochloa crus-galli
CACAGCCCGGGAACTGTTCTGGATCGTCAGATCTCGATCCAACGGCCCGCATCAACCCAAGCCGCTGGTCAACCTAACCGGTACCGGTCAGCCCTGCCCCTTTTGCTAAAGAAACCCTGAACTTCTCCCAAATCAACCCGCCGTCCCACACAGTTCAAAAAGAATTACAAATGGGTCCTCTTCTATTCATTCAACCCCCTGATCTTTCGAGTATTGAACCCGCCGTCCTGCTCTGGTTAAATTGAGCTTTAGCCCTCGAGTTTTAATATGAAATTACATATATGTCCTCGGTTTTCCACAAATAAGCCCCTGTAAACTTTTAAACTTCGCCAGCAGGTCCCTGAACCTTAGAAACGCCATAACTTTCTCGTTTTAGCTCCGATTAGTGTGATTTTGCGCTCGCGTGTTTGTAGTGAAGCGTAGATTATCTCTAAAACCTTCTTGATCTTGAATGCCCTTCTACAGCAAGGAAAGGATTTCTTTCAATTTTGCTTGGTTTTCTTCTGACAGAGCTTGACTAGAAGATGTTTCTTCTCCTTGTTCGGCAATTAAATCATCCAGAGCAAATGAGTAGCTAGATGATGAAGCAGGCTTTTCCTGAAAAGAAATTCTTGATGAATTAATAATGATTTATTGAGGAATTGAGAAGATTGAATGGCTTTATTTACCTCTGTCCTGACTTCCTGAATGGGAGAAGGAGACCTCTCAAGCTCAGTAGAAGGGCCTTTGAGGAAGGCAAGTTATAGCACGGACAATCCTTGCTACCTACTCACTTGTATTTAATCATTTCATACATGCATGTGTCTAATATTATGTACCTATAAGGTTGTACCTAGTCATTGTTTATCCTGTCCTTGATTACCTTGGGTTTATTGCATATGGGTAGAATCTTTGCTATGCGCAGCTACTGTCACCTTTATTTAACTGTAAATTTTGACTTAATGGTTCACTTCAACATTAATGATAAAACTTGCTTTTTAGCAACATGGTTTAGGGAGCTGGGGCATGTGCTGTGTGCTTTGCTCCAGTGTCTCTCCGTAAGGTCCGGTTCTTAAAGCGGCAACCCAGGAGCCTGTCGCCACCGCTAGAACTATTATGGCTCTGGTCTTGGTCAAGTAACTTGTACGGCTCTAGCTTGACAGTAGTTACCGACGGGGCCGACGACGCTATGGGAAGCACTCGTGAGAGTATGGTTTGATCCACCAAGGACGTGTGTACCGTCGGCTATGTCTTGTCAGGCACAGTCCCGTGTCGGGATTGCGCATTGTTGGGTGGATACCCGCGCGTTGGACACCATTGACCCCCCTATGGTGGACTCCGTAGGCGTACGTCATTCTCGGTGCCTTGGGCCATACTACCTGTGTTGTACCATAGCGGCCACTGTCTTGTTAGGGGGTCTTTTGAAAAGCCTCGTAGCGTCCCTATGCGATCACACCTCGGAAGTGTGGTTTAAGAGGTTTGGCCACCTTGGCATGGTGGGGTTTAAAGTTCGTTTGAGCTTTTATGCGACTGGTGGGTAAAGGGCGAAACCTCTACAGAGTGTAAATCTATCATGATAGCCTTGCTCAGGGTCGCGAGCGGCCTGGATCCTTTTTGATTAGAAGAAGATATTTATTTATGCTTAATGTCACTTACATTTTATTAATTGGGTTTCAACTGGGATTCATACACTTGTAGTAACTTGGATAATGATAAAATGAACCAACTAAAAGNTGTCTAAATTGATGTCCTATTAAGGTTGTACCTAGTTTGTATACTCTTGTCCTTGTTACCTTGGGATTATTGCATATGGGTAGAATCTTTGCTATGCGCAGCTACTGTCACCTTTATTTAACTGTTAATTTTGACTTAATGGTTCACTTCAACTTAATGATTAAAACTTGATTTTTAGCAACATGGATCGGGGAGTTAGAGCATGTGCTGTGTGCTTTGCTCTAGTGTCTTCCCTAAGGACCAGTTCTTAAAGCGGCAACCCAGGAGCCTATCACCACCGCTAGAACTATAATGGCTCTGGTCTTGGTCAAGTAGCTTGTACGACTCTAGCTTGATAGTGGTTACCGACGGGCCGACGGCGCTATGAGAACCACTCGTGAGTGTATGGTTTGATCCACCGAGGGAGGGTGATCTGACTTACGAGGAGTATCCAGTCAGGATTCTAGAGGTATCTAAGGGGCTCTGCATGAGTCTGCTGCTGAGTTTCCAGAAGATCTGCCGTACTTCTTAGTTGCGTTCTCCCAGTCAGAGTCCCTGTGGAGTGCGGCTTCATCTAGAGAGAGTTTTTAGTCTTCCGCTGTATTGGTTAGTTTATTTATGATGCACTCTGATGGAAAAATCTATTTATTCGAGTAATATATTCAACATATGTTCTCTGTTTATCATATTTGTTTGCTATATGTGTACTATGACTTTCTGGGCACACATATGGCCGCATTCGGGTTTCTTTATAAATCCGGGTGTGACAGTGCTGCACACGGCAGGGGCACTTCGGTTGTATAACCACGGTAAATCATAACCAGCGTTGCGTCAGGCGTCCGCCGTATCATGTGGGCTTGCACGAAGTGCTCGGCATCCATGACGGAACGCGCTGTCTCAATGTACGTGAGCCGAGTGACCTGGAGAACGCCCAGATGGTTAGCGAGGCGAGTGACTAAAAAGTCACCGCCATGCTACCCACAAGAGATATGTGAGACAACCAGTGACTAACCATATCCTTCACAGGCGAATAAGGAATTTGCTTGACCATAGCATAAAGAATCCGCAACTCAACAGTGTTTACGGGGCGCACATCAGCCCGGGGAAACACCGTCATAGACACCCATCGATGCATGAAACGCAGAGTGGGGTTATGAATACTGTTTGTGCGAGGTGCATGATAGTTGGTATTCACAGAAATTTTTTCCAAAACACATCCCGATCAAATCTCTTCAAAGCTTTGCTCGGGTCTAAAGAACAACGACTTGAAAACCCAAGACCCGAACTAAAATCCCTCCAAGAGCAAAAGAACTCTTGGTTGAAAAATCGAAAGCGAATCCCCCCATTTTCCGGAACCAAAGTCGAAAGAAATTCGAGGGTGAGTAAGTCCGAACCTTCCTCATTGATGTGCCAGAAATTTTCCCAGCCAATGGCCTGGAAAAATCTCTAGGAACTCCTCGTCCATACCCATTTTCCTGAGAAAGTCTTGCCCAAAAACACGGGTGTGTCCGAACTCCTTCAACCGTAACTCGTTGAAGGTGTTCTGCTCCCGCTCCGTCCTGAGGTTGATGTTGTTTACGCTTAGGAGCTCCCTGGCCGGGGGTGTGGCATGGCCCCATCCCGAGCCGGCTTCTTCTTGTTCATCCTCATCCATCCGGCTCGAGCCACGGGACGGGGCTGGGGAGCTCCCAGCATCGTCCGTGCGGCGGCTAAGCCGGGTGGAACGACGGAGTGCGGCGATGAACTTTGACATGGTTCCTGCAAAAGGTTAGTGCAACAACAGCAACTACCCGAAGGACTGAATATATGAGGTTAGTACAGAAAAATCCGAGATAGTTAGTCGTTCTTGCGGGGATAGGAACCACCACAAAAGGTTAGTCGTTCTTGTGGGTGTCGGAGACCACCACAAATACGTCCTAAACTTCAGCACAAACATCCCAACAAAAGCAAAATATTTTTTAGGTTTTTCTAGAACCAAAACTTGAGCAAGAACTTTGGGAAGAACTTGAGCAAGCACTAGAGCAAGAAATGAGAGGGAGAGAGAGAGAGAGAGCTCCTAGCAGAAATTTTCAGTGAGCAAGTGTGTGAAAGAGCAAGCAAGCACCCCCAGCATTTATGGGCCGAAGGGAGTGGCCTGTCCAGTTCGGCCGAAGGCTCTGGTTCGCTCGAACCAGGCCTGGTGGCCAGGGCACTCCCATGTGAGTGCAGCACTCACATGGCTTTGTTTTCACTCCAAGTTTGTGTAGACAAAATTTCCCTAGGTCATGTGAGTGGATTTTAGTGGTAGGTGGGATGGAACTGTGATATGACCAAAGTGGAAATTAGTGGAGTCATCCCCATGCTTCCATGTTTGTGATAATTGGTGAGTGTGCAACCATTTTTAGTGGGGTTTCGTGCTGGTTGGTGGTGATGGTAAATAAATGGAGATGTTCTAGAACGGGTGAAAATGATGAAAGTTACAAATTACACCCTCTCTAATCAAATTTCAGCATGTGTCCAATTATTTTTAACCAAGCTTGCAATATTTTCTACTCTCTCTTAAATTAATTACTCGAGTGGTTCATTTATTTTGGAAAGGGAAGCATGCAAATGCAATTGAAAATTTAAATTTTGGAAGGGAAATATGAGATACATACCGGTTTTCCTCGCGGCGAGAGCTCAACTTTAAAGTCCGCGAGTGGGACTTCTCCTGTCTTCAGTTGCTCTTGTCATCGTCCGGTCCCGGAGTGGATGACTCGGACGATGCAACCTTCTTTCGCCACATTTTCTTGTTCTTTTTTTTGGTGTCGGTGGCGGTGGGATCGGCGTCTCTGAAGAATTCCAGAGGACTTGCTCTTCCTCGTATTTCTTTACGAGGAAGTCCATTTCTTGCGCACTTGTTGGTTTTGTCGGCTCGTTCCACTTGAGCTACTCCCCACCGAGTATTTCCAGTTGTTCATTGATGAGAGCCTTAAGGAGACACTCGGCGCTCCTCTGCTCCGGTGTGAGTGCCTCTGCCTTCTTTTCTTCCCGCGGTTGAAACTTGAAATAAGTCAACCTTCCGTCGATACGGAACGAGATTTCTCTCGCATCCATATCTATCCTAGCCCAGGCGGTGTTCAAGAACAGTCGGCCCAACACAAGGGGAAATGAGCAGTCGTTCCCCGTGTCAAGGACAACAAAGACCGTAGGGACATAGCGCCCCCAGATTCGGACTGTAACATTCTCAATCACCCCCTCGGGGTAGCGGATGGTTGAGTCCGCAAGTTGTACCTGGGCAGTTGTAGGTGACAAAGTAGGGTAGCGTAATTTCTTAAATAATACCTTGGACATGATGTTTATGCTGGCCCCCAGATCACAGAGTGCATCATCAATGCGACGATTCCAGATCGTGCACTGAATGATGGGTACTCTGGGATCCTCCTTCCTTTCCGGAGAGGTTTTGACGATCGCCCTTTTTGCAGCTCTTGGTAGGTAGGTCCATCTTGGTGTCTGCACATGGATGTGTGCGACCTTTCCTGCATGGTTAGTACGGAGTATGCTACAAGACATCTTACCCTGTCTTGTAGTGATAGCATTCACTGTTTCGATCGAAGGCTCGGGTTGCCCCGGAATCTTCCCTGATTCAGTGACAAGAACGACAGCGGCTAACTGAGCAACTTGTGTTTCTATCATTTCATTAAAACTCAGTTGGCTTTTCATAGCAGAAGAGAACGATCCTAGACCAGAGTCTATGTTTTCCAGAGTTTTATCATTAGCAGCAAGCTTTTTATTGAGATTTTTAGTTATTTTCATCTGGCTAAACACAAGATCTCTAAGTGACGGCTGATTATTGAAATTGCTGGAATTGTAAGGGTTACCTTGTTGAGGCCTCTCGAATGGGAGGTTTGGGCGCAAATTCCAGCTTTGGTTGCCGTAGTTGTTCGGTCGATACCCGTTGTTGTTGGAGTTGTTGAAGTAGTGGGCATCTTCTCGCGTCTCGGGGCAGTCATTCCTCGAACGACCAGTGTTGCCACAGACTTCGCAGGTCATGCGAGCGTCCATGGCTTGCACCGTTTCTTGGGCTGGGGCCTCCATCTTCTTCATCAGGAGGTCCATCTTGGTAGCGAGCATGTTCAGAGCTTCAACTTGGTGAACTCCTCGGGCCTTCTGTTGAGTCCGGTCATCGGACCAACCTTGGTTCTCTACCATCTTCTCTATGAGGGCTTTCGCACGACTCTCCTCAAGAGAGAAGAACGAGCCTCCAGCAGCAGCATCTAGATACTCACGGGCAGAGCTTCTCAGCCCGTGATAGAATGTTTGTATTATGAACCAGCTCTACATACCATGGTGAGGACAAGCAGATATATAGTCCTGGAGGCGATCCCATGCCTCTGGGACTGTTTCATCTTTTAACTGCTGGAAACTAGCTATTTTATTCTGGAGGGCGTTGGTTTTCCCAACCGGAAAGAATTTTAGCAAGAAAGCGCCAATGCATTTTTCCCAAGTGTTTATAGCTTCGCGGTTAGCATAAAACCATTGTTTCTCCTTGCCTAATAATAAAAATGGGAATAAACGGAGGCGAATGGCATCGATACTTACTACATGGACAGTGAAGGTGTTGCAGATCTCCAGGAAATGCTGGAGATGAGCATTGGCATCTTCGTGCGGCTTGCCACAGAATGGGCTAGCCTGAACCATGTTGATGAGGGCTGGCTTGAGCTCGAAGGTACCATCTCCGACTGGCGGAGCTGGTCCGACACGTACGTTCTCGCTCGATGTATCGGAGAACTCACGGATCGTCTTGGTTGCCATCCTCGATGTAGCCTGGTCAACAGGAAAGACTTGGCTCGTCGGAAGGAGTTGCCTCTGAGGAGGTACTACACGGGGTCGCACTTTCCTCACAAGTGACTCCGGATTCTCTTGGAAGTTTTACGGTAGTTGGAAACCAGTCATGCACTAGTCTGCTTGACAAAGACCAACAAACAGAGCAAGGATAAACCCGCTTGAGTAGCGGTGCTCAACTAAGATAGCTCAATATAAAAGTTTGAAAGTAATCTAGCCAAATGCTTCCCCGGCAACGGCGCCAGAAATGCTTGTTGGCACTTCTTACGATCCAATATCAGAATTGAGAATCCTGGTACTGGGGTAAGGAGTGTTCCAGTGGTTTTCCTTATGGCTTAGTAAAATATAGAAATATTCTGCAAGCGCACAGAATCACCGCTGTAGCACTTCACCTGGGAGTATCCCGAGGTATCGTAATTTATATGGTGACAAAGTAGGGTAGCATAATTTCTTAAATAATACCTTAGACATGATGTTGACGCTTGCCCCTAGATCACAGAGTGCATCATCAATGCGACGATTCCAGAATGTGCACTGAATGATGGGCACTCCGTGATCTTCCTTCCTATCCGGAGAGGTCTTGATGATCGCCCTTTTTGCAGCTCTCGGCAGGTAGGTCCATCTTGGTGTCAGCACTTGGATGCGTGCGACCTTCCCTACGTGGTTAGTTAGGAAGACACTGCAAGGCATCTTACCATGCATGGTAGTGATGGAATTCACTGTCTCGATGGAAGGCTCGGGTTACCCCGGAATCTTCCCCGATTCAGTGACAGGAACAGCAGCAGCTAACTGAGCGACTTGAGTTTCTATCATTTTATTAAAGCACTATGGGCTAGCTAAACACGAAATATGATATGTTTTTGTTAGATGCTCTCACATGTTATATTTTCAAATTAAATATTTAACTATGTATAATCTGTACATAAACATTATAAATAAAATGTGATTAAGTTTTACCTCGGTTTTACAAATTCAAATTAAATTATTTGAATCACCTTTACTTATGTTTTTTTCTTTAATTAAAATCAACCAAGCATATAGATGTATTGTTTTATAATTAAAATCCTTCGAACAGCTTTATCTTTCCAACCCTAGTTCCGTTTTCAGCGATTCTTGCGCTCCCGTGACCATAGAACCAAGCCCTATCCTTTAGCGCGCTCTTTTAAAGCTCTTCTTTTGATTGGTGTACTGTTCTTAGTTGTACTTGTTTGTTTGCTTGTATGTCTGCGCCGTTGCTTGCTTCGAGTAGAAGGAGCGAGGTTCGAGACTCGGAAGATTAAGGGCAAGAGCGAGAGCAAGAGCAAGAGTTCAAGATTCTAAGCAGCTAACATTTGGATAAAGGCAAGTATAGCACGACCAATCCTTGCTACCGAAACACATCCTTTACATAATTTATTACTTTCATATGCATGTGTCTAAATTGCTATCCCTTTTAAGTTTGTACCTAGCTTTGATTATCCTGTACCTTGATTACCCCGGGTTGATGCATATGGGTAGATTTTTGCTAGGCGCAGCTACTGTCACTGGCACTTCTTACGATCCAATATCAGAATTAAGAATCCTGGTACTGGGTTAAGGAGTGTTTTAGTGGTTTTTCTTATAGCTTAGTAAAATATATACATATTCTCCAAGTGCACAGAATCACCGTAGTAGCACTTCACTTGGGAGTATCCCGAGGTATTGTAATTTATATTTCTGCAGGGAAACTTTGGCAAGAATACTAGAAAATAGATATTCGAGACTATCAGAGAGGGGTACACGACTAGACAAGACAGGGGATAACGGTATTGGATAGGAGTGGATATACCGCGACACACAGCTCAAGGGATGCTCAGGTAAGGGAGAGAAGGAATAGATAGTTGGGAGGACAACGAGAAGAGATAGAGGACTCCTGGATACTTTATCTGTCTATGTCACTCGGGCTTAGAGATACAGAGGCTGAAGAGCCAGCACTAGAAGGTCTGGGGCAAACCTAAGTCTTAGCTTCGGGACAACAAAGCCTACGACACACAGAAAACGATGAGAAGAGGTGTCGTCTACCCTGCACTGAGGGATCCTACAGGCCGGAACTAACGTGATGGACTACAAAGACTGAAAGGGCTGTCACCACCTCACGGCTACCACCTACGTTGCGACGGGGGTAATCTAAGGCCACTGGCTAGTCTAGAAACCACTCCTACACTAGTCAACAACTACTTACTCTGCTAGCAAGAGCAAGCAACCTTGTCAATACTCTTGGTGACAGTTCACCTCCAGTATTAAGCAAGATCGAAGAACCAGCTAATACAAAGACTTAAGCAAGAACTAGAAGCACTAGAACTAGAACCTACTATAGTCTAAACACAATATAGATGCAATTAGAATAAAGTAGAAGCAAGTTATAAATGACAAAATCAAAGAGATAAAGATGACTATATCGATAACTCAAAGTCTTACAAAAGGAAAAGGGAAAGATACAAGAGCTTATACTAGAGCTTCTGAAGACGACTTTGGAACCTCCGAGGCAAAGCTCGACTCAACTCTAACTCCCAACTAAACTATCCTAACTCTACTAGAACAAGTGGAATGAGTTAGCTCCTTGGCTTGGTGTGTGTGATACAAGGGGTGTACACTATCCTATTTATAGTGCCATAGGACGGTTAGGGGTGGAGTAACCGCCAAGGGACCAGGGGGATATTCCCCCTTGATCCAGGCGCCAGAGGTCGGTTCTGCCGAACCCGAACCAGGGGGTTCGGCTGAACCCTTGGATCTGCCGCCTTTTCTCTGGGTGGCATGGATCAGATCCTAGAGGCGGTTCTGAGGCGGTTTGCAGTTCGTCCGAACCGGGTCCTTCGGCCGAATTGGCCCGGGGGCTCGGCTGCCCTCTGTTCCACCGCCTCTGCCTCTCGATGGCCTGGATTGACTCCACCTGGCCGAGGTGTGTTTGTTTGCCCCGGATTGGTGACGTCATCCGCCAAGTTGCTTGCACCGTCAGCGCTTTGTCATCATTTGTTGTGCATGTGGCCTCCCAGTTGTGCTTCGCTGCATGCATGGCCAATGGGGGTAACCGGCCGAACGTGTCGTTCGGTCGAATCAGTCATTTCCGACCCCTATAGCACGTATTTCTCGTTGTTGTACCTGCACAAGTGTCACTCACCAAAACTCGTGGTACTTTATTATAAATAAAACCTAAGTACATGGAATGATGCATAAAGCCTCATTTATTCCTGTCACACCCCAAAATTTTTGTATTTTGGGCTGTGATTTGTTAGCATAATTAATACAGTGATTTTCTCAAATTTCTAAAATTTTCGAAGATTTATATAATTAATAGGGAACTTTGTATAGGAAAATTTCTTTTTGTAAAATTAAATTGAAACAACATAGTTTTAATATTGAGTGCCTTGCATTCATGCCGGTTGCATTTAGTGGTTTTATGTGTGTAGAGTTTTCAAAAAGGCGTTTAGAAGCCTAATGGGAATTTTCTAGATTTTTCTGGAATTTATTCTCATTTTCCTAGAGCTTGATCTATTTTTTAGATTAAGCTAAAATCCTTTTCGTGAGGTCCAAATACAATATTTGGGTTCCTTATGTCCAAATCTATCTCTATGATTTTTTCCTAGGATTTTTAGAATTTTTGGAGTATTTTTCTTGGTTCAAATGTGAATTCTAGACTTATCTAGAATTATTTTAAAACCAGGAAATTAATTATTCCGAAAATTAAAATCACCCAAAATCTTAGTAGACCAGCCCTGGCCCAAAGTTGACCCAATTTTAGCCCAAATCCATCCCATCACTTTGTTGGGCCAAATTTCAAAGCCCATTAGTGTTTCTAAAAGCCTATTAGCATTGAAAGGGACTAAACCATGTTTTAGTCCCATATTGCTAATGGACGTGGAGGTGAGAGGTTTTCTCCCTATATAAACAAACCATCCCTCCTCCAGAAAAGACACACCACCATCTACTCCTCTACAGGGAGGCCCCTTGAATGGGAATCCCTAAGGTAGTCTCTTTCCACCATATCTTCCACCGGTGCCCATTCTTCATCTCGTCGTAGCGCCGAACCTTCCGACGTTTTTTGCCTCAACACTCAAGATTTTCAGTAAGACCCTCAGCAAATCTTGTAATTTTCTACTATATCCGTTTATTCTATACTCTTTTGTAGAAGAGCCCCTGCTAGTTTTAAGCGCCTAAATCATCAATAGCCAAATCCAACGTTTTCTTAAAATTCGACTAGATTCTTGAGCTGCTCACTGTTTTGACCATATCTTTTGATCCGCTTAACCAAATCTATCAAATAAATACATTTTGGATATCTACAGAAAATTTCCTACAACTTTCATTGAAGGCGTCAGGTCAGAATATGGTTATAACTAAGTCGAAAATATTTAATTAGGTTCCTGCACAGATTTTCACCCTCAAACAGATTCTGAAAGGTGCACTAAATCATGTGTCGTTTCTAGACAGTAGACCCGGGAGAGACGGCGGGATTCGCGGCGGAAAGATGAC
>OAMR01001135.1:148366-176428 GCA_900205405.1 Echinochloa crus-galli
GTCACCTTTGCTTAACTGTTAATCTTGACTTGATGGTTCACTTCAATGTTAATGGTAAAACTTGCTTTTTAGCAACATGGATCAGGGAGCTAGGGCGTACGCTTCGTGCTTGGCCCTAGTGTCTCTCCATAAGGACTGGTTTTTAAAGCGGCAACCCAGGAACCTGTCACCACCGCTGGAACTATAATGGGATTTTCTAACAAAGCAAGGGAACCAAATTTTTAGCAAGAACTTGGGAGGAACTTGAGCAAAAACTAGAGCAAGGAACTTGAGAGAGGGAGAGAGAACTTCTGGCAAAAATTTTCGGTGTGAGAGTGTGGGAGAAGCAAGCAAGCATGCCCAACATTTATAGGCGCAGGGGGGCAGCCATGGCCATTGGCCGAACGGCCTGGTTCGGTCGAACCGGGCTTGGTGGCCTGCGCACCCCCATGTGAGTGCTGCACTCACATTGCCTTGTCTCCACACCAAGTTTGAGTGGCCAGAAATTTCTAGGGTCATGTGAGTGGTTTTTAGTGATAGGTAAGATACAAATGTGACATGACCAAAGTAGAAATTAGTGGAGTCATCCCCATGCTGCCATGTTTGTGATGATTGGTGAGTATGCAACCATTTTTAGTGGGGTAGACATGTTTAGTGTTGGTTGGTGGGGGTGGTAAATAAATGGAGATGTTCTAGAAGGGGTAAAAAATGATAGGAATTACCAATTTTAATCACTTCAATTAACATTCAGCACGTCGTCCATTTATTTTAACCATGCTTGCAAATTCTCTCTTCTTTTTCAAATCAATTACTCTAGTGGTTCATTTATTTTGGAAAGGGAAACATGCAAATGCAATGATGAAAATTAAAATTTGAAAGGGAATCAAGAGATACATACCGGTTTTCCTCGCGGCGAGAGCTCAACTTTAAAGTCCGCGAACGGGACTTCTTCTGTCTTAAGTTGCTTTTGTCATCGTCCGGTCCCGGAGTGGATGACTCGGACGATGCAATTTTCTTCCGCCATATTTTCTTATTCTTCTTTGGTGTCGTTGGCGGTGGGATCGGCTTCTCTGGAGAATTCCAGAGCGCTTGCTCTTCCTCGTATTTCTTCATGAGGAAGTCCATTTCTTCTGCATTTGTTGGCCTTGTTGGCTCGTTCCACCTGAACTGCTCTCCATCGAGTATTTCAAGCTCTCCATTCATGAGTGCTTTCAGGAAACACTCGGCGCTCTTCTTTTCTGGCGTGAGTGGCTTTGTCTTCCTCTCCTCCCGTGGTTGAAACTTGAAGTAGGTTAACCTTCCGTCAATACGGAATGAGATTTTTCTCGCGTCCATATTGATCCCAGCCCGGGCGGTGTTCAAGAACGGCCGACCCAACACAAGGGGAAACAAGCAATCGTTCCCCGTGTCAAGGACGACGAAGTTCGTAGGGACATACCATCCCCAGATTCGAACCGGTACATTCTCAATCACCCCCTCGAGGTAGCGAATTGTTGAGTCCGCAAGCTGTACCTGGGCAGTTGTAGGTGACAAAGTAGGGTAGCGTAATTTCTTAAATAATACCTTGGACATGATGTTTACGCTGGCCCCTAGATCACAGAGTTCATCATCAATGCGGCAGTTCCAAATCATGCACTGGGTGATGGGCCCTTCGGGGTCTTCTTTCCTCCGGAGAGGTCTTTGTGATCGCCCTTTTAGCAGCTCTTGGCAGGTAGGTCCATCTTGGTGTCTGTACCTGGATGCGTCCGACCTTCCCCGCATGGTTAGTGTTGGCACTTCTTACGATCCAATATCAGAATTTAGAATCCTGGTACTGGGGTAAGGAGTGTTTCAGTGGTTTCCTTATGGCTTAGTAAAATATAGAAATATTCTGCAAGCGCACAGAATCACCACTGTAGCACTTCACCTGGGAGTATCCCGAGGTATCATAATTTATACCTATTTAATTTATTTAATACAATATCACCTGTTATTTACATTTGCTTGCATTAGATGTTGGTACACGACTAGACAAGACAGGGGGTGACGGTATTGGATAGGAGTGGATATACCAGACACACAGCTCAAGGGGGGCTTGGATAGATGAGAGAAGGTATAGATAGTTGGGAGGACAACGAGAAGAGATTAAGGATTCCTGGGTACTCTATCTACCTAAGCCAAGTGGTTAGAGATACAGCGGCTAAAGAGCCAGCACGAGTAGGTCTGGAATAAGTCTATTGCCTTCCTTGGGGACTATAGAGCCTTCGACACGCAGAAAGGGATGAGAAGGGGTGCCGATTACCCTGAACCTTGGGTCCTAAGTCACCGGAACTAACGTGATGGGCTACGAAGACCGGAAGGACTGTCACCACCTCCCGGCTACCACCTCCGTTGCGACGGGCAGAAACTAAGGCTACTGACAAGTCTAGGAACCACTCCTACACAGATCAATAACTACTTACTTCGCTAGCAGAAGCAAGCAACTCTTACTCACACCCCAATGACAAGTCACCTCTAGTGTGAGCAGAGACAAAGAACCAATTAAGACAGAGACTTAAGCTAGAACTAAGAGCACTAAGAACTAGAACCGACTATAGTCTAAACACGATATAGAAGCAACTAAAGTAAAGTAGATGCAACTATATAAGACACAAGTAGAATAAAGTAGATAAATATATTGATTCAATCAATGTCAACAAAAGATAAAGTAAAAGATACAAGAGCTAATACCAAAGCTTCTGAAGACGACTCCGGAACCTCCGAGGCACAGCTCGACTCGACTCTAACTCCCAACTAAACTATCCGAACTCTACTAGAAATGAAGTGGAAGCTCCTTGTCTTGAGTAGTGTGTTGAATGAGAGGTGTAGCACTGCATTTATAGGGGTTCCATGGCGGTTTGAGGCTGGGTAACCGCCAAGGAACCCTGGGAGGCGGTGCCGGGCCTTCGGCCGAATCTCCCGGTTCGGCCGAACTGGCCAGTTTGGCCGAACCGTGGGATCTACCACCTCTGGCTCCCACGGTCAGGATTCTCCCCTGGAAGGTGGTGCTGGCTTGGGGGCGGTTCGGCCGAACCGCCTCGTTCGGCCGAACGGGCCTGGAGGCCCAGCAGCACCCCTCTGCACCGCCTCTTCCCTCTAGACCTCCTGGGCTTGCTCCTGGTTGCTTGGATTCGTGTTGTTCTGGCCCAGGGTGATGTGTCGGTCCTTTGGGATGAGTTGGCGGTCGTCCACGTGGCGTGTGATGTGGTTGCTTGGTCATTGTTGACGTGGACGGTCTTCCGGTTGCTTGTACGGCTAAGGGGGGTAACCGGCCGAACGGAGACGTTCGGCCGATTCGGTCATTTTCGGCCCCAATAGCGCGTATTTGTCGTAGTTGTACCTGCACAAGTGACACTCACCAAAACTCGTGGAACTTTATTAGAAATAATACCTAAGTACATAGAATGTTGCATATAACCTCATTTATTCCCGAGTATTGGTGGTCGGATTTGGGTTGTAACGACCGCCAACAAGCTCCCCCAAGCTAGGCTCTTTGCTCGTTCTCAGGCAAAGTTATAACTTAGGCTCGGTGGATCAGGAGTTGCTACGATGTCATTTTTCTTGCAGGTAACTTTATAAACAACTGGCACTCAAAAAAACTTGAATCATAGGCAAAGTTTTTAAATCTCCTTTTTACCTATGGGGCTTATAGCAATCTCTGTATCTTGGGCGGTTGAAAGGATGAATAGTTTAAACTTAGTTTTGTTCCACTTTACTCTTTTCAGGATCCCATCTCAGAGTTTTTCACAAGTTTTGAAAAACTTCAAATTGTTCCTCATTGGCATACTCAATCACTCAAGTGTATTTGAATCCTCACCAAAGGCTTGTGCCTTCTTTTTCATCCTAATATCTAATATGGCTTTTTGTGTGGTTCAGGGACAAAGGATGAAGGCATGAATGCATCTTATATTTTGCTAAGTCAAAGACTGGATCTATGAGGAAACAAATCACATCTTAAGATTGAGAAGTGCAAGTGTGTGAATATGCATGGAGTGGAATATGGTGGAATGGAATATAGTGGAACTCCTTGGATGAACTTCCCTCTCCTTGATTTATTTTCGAGAACATGGGCTATCTTTTATTCATATTTTTGCCATGCCACTTGGCATGCTTTTCTTTTTCTCTTTCTTTTTGCCATGCTCTTTGGCATGCTTTTCTTTTTCTCTTATTTTTGCCATGCTTCTTTGGTATGCTTTTGCACATCCCATGTCTCTATCAAGAATATTTGGAGAGGAAAATCATAGAACATGGAGCATTTATTTTTGTGGATGGCTAATAAGCCGCCTCGATGTAGATGAACGCGTCGAAGTGGCAGTGCCGTGCAGTTACTCACATCCGTCTGGTCCTGAAAGTATTTGCTAACTCCCAATGTAGGAATTGCAAGTGAGAGGTGGTGTGTGTACGTGGATCTCGATCTCTAAGAATATGAAAGCTTCACTCAAAGGTCACAACAATTTGACAAAGCTCACTAAGATAACAAGCAGCATATGAGTAGAAATTTTCAACTAAGCTTATCATATGGCTCTGGTAGGTATTTTGACCAATGAGGAACTTGTTTCATTTTGAAAGCATAAATCTCCGAGATTTTCCCCGTACTAAGAGCAGAAATAGAACTTAACCAAATTCTCACTATATCAATCCCCACAACAACTTAGACTTGGAATAAAGCATGTGCTCCCACAAGGTTTTTAGGTTCATCTTTACTCATGCCAAATAACTCAAGCATTATCAAGCAACTAGTTGCAATAAAGTACTTGCAAAATTAATGACAGAGCAACTATTCATCATTTCCAAGGTGAGAGGAATATGATTCATTCCATGCATAGTTGGGAGTTATTTTATTCAAGGGAAATGTTGATTAAGGGAAATATTTTTTTTAAATGCAACCAACATGAAGGGAGATGAAAAAGGGAAATTAAAATAAATCAAAGTGCTGGGTCGATCTGGACGTACCTGGTGGGGGTCCTCCCCCAAGCTAGAACTTCTCACTGGTAGGGGTTGAGCCTTGAAAGGTACTGGCTCAGCTGGTCCGCTTGCTCGTGGACGTCGTGCTGGATGGACGCTAACATCCCGCTATTGCTCCGGACGTCCCAGCGCCGGTGTACATGTCGTAGGTAGCCTCAAAAGCGGAAGTATGTCGGTGCGGCATGTGTGGTGCATCTTGCGGCTCCTGTGAGGTGGCGAGCCCAGCATCACGCCTTTCTCGTCCCCTCGTTACTGGTCCGTCACCTGCAACGCTATGCCGAGCGGGCTCTCTCCAAGGTGGAGAATCGTCCGACTCGGTCCTCAACTGAAGTGTTAGTTTCGGCGTGGTATACAATCTTAGTGCTGCACAAGGCAAAGGCACCTCAGTTGTATAACCACGATAAATCATAACTAGCGTTGCGTCAGGCATCCGCCGTATCATGTGGGCTTGCACAAAGTGCTCGGCATCCATGACGGAACACGCTGTCTCGATGTACGTGAGCTAGGCGCCCTGAAGAACGCCCAGATGGTTGGCAAGGCGAGTGACTAGAGAAGTCATCGCCATGCTACCCACACGAGAAATATGAGACAGCCAGTGACTAACCATGTCTTTTACAGGCGAATAAGGAATTTGCTTGACCATTGCAAAGAGAACTCGCAACTCAATGGTATTGACAGGGCGCAAATCTGCCCAGGGGAATACCGTCATAGATACCCAACGATGCATGAAACGCAAAGTGGGGTTATGGATACTGTTCGTGCGGGGCGCATGACAGTTTGTACTCCCCGAAATCTTTTTCCAAAATGCCACCCGATCAAATCTTTTCAGCGCTTTGTTCGGGTCTACAGAACAACGATTTGAAAATCCGAGACCCGAACTAAAATCCCTCCAAGAGCAGAAGAAATCTTGGTTGAAGAATCGGAAGACACGAACTAAAATCCCTCCAAGAGCAAAAGAACTCTTGGTTGAAAAACCGAAAACGAATCCCCCCAGATTCTGAAACCAAAGTGGAAAGGAACTCGAGGGTGAGTAGGTACGAACCTTCTTCGTCGATGCGCAAGAAATTCTCCCAGCCAATGGCCTGGAAAACTTCCGGGAATTCTTCATCCATACCTGTGTCTCTGAGCAAGTCCTGCTCAAAAACACGGGTGTGCTCGAACTCCTTAAGCCGCAGCTCGTTGAAGGTGTTCTGCTCCCGCTCGTTCCTGAGGTTGATGTCGTTGATGCTCAGGAGCTGCTTGGCCGGGGGCGTGGCATGGCCCCATCCCGAGCCGGCTGCTTCGTGCTCGTCCGTGTCCATCCGGCTCGAACCTCGAGACGATGCTAGGGAACTCCCGGCATCGTCTATGCGGCGACTAAGCCGGGTAGAACGACGGAGTGCAGCGATGAACTTCGACATGATCCCTGCAAAATGTTAGTGCAACAACAACTACCCGAAGGACTGAATATATGAGGTTAGCACAAAAAATCAAGTCAGTTGTCCGAGATAGTTAGTCGTTCTTGCGGGGATGAAAACCACCACAAAAGGTGAGTCGTTCTTGTGGGTGTCGGTGACCACCACAAAATCGTCCAGAATTTCAGCACAAAGATCACAACAAAGGCAAAATATTTTTGGGATTTTCTATTTATGCAAGTGAACCAAAACTTGAGCAAGCACTTGAGCAAAGAAGTGAGAGAGAGAGCTTCCTAGCAGCAATTTCAGAATGGAGAAGTGTGTGAGATGGTGCAGCAAGCAAGGAGGCAAGGGGCAGCATTTATAGGCGAGGAGGGGCAGCAGGCCTGGTTCGGCCGAACTGCCTGGTTCAGCCGAACCAGAGCGTTCGGCCGAACGGCCATGTGGGTGCTGCTCACTCTTGCCCCCCACCAGCACAAAAATTCCTCAATGGTTGCTGCAATAGATCATGAAAATTTGGTGGGTTGTGTTAGGTGAGATGCAAAATTGACATGACCAAAGTGGATTTTAGTGGAGTCACCCCCATGCTGCAATGTTTTGTGATAATTGGTGAGTATGCAGCCATTTTAGTGGGGTAGACATGTTTGGTGCTGGTTGGTGATGATCGTAAATAATTGGAGATGTTCTAGAAGGAGTGAAAATGATAAAAGTTAGCAATTACAATCACCCTAGGTAAAATTTCAGCATATGTCCAATTATTTTTAACCAAGCTTGCAAAATTTTTTACTCTCTCTCAAATTTTTATTCAAGTGGTTCATTTATTTTGGAAAGGGAAACATGCAAATGCAATTGAAAAATTAAATTTTGGAAGGGAAATATGAGATACATACCGGTTTTCCTCGCGGCGAGAGCTCAGCTTTTAAGTCCGCGAGCGAGACTTCTCCTGTCTTCAGTTGTTTTTGTCATCGTCCGATCCCGGAGTGGATGACTCGGACGATGCGACCTTCTTCCGCCACATTTTCTTATTCTTCTTCTTCGGTGTCGGTGGCGGTGGGATCGGTGTCTCTGGAGAATCCCAGAGGGCTTGCTCTTCCTCGTATTTCTTCACGAGGCGGTCCATTTCTTCTGCACTTACTTGTTCCGTCGGCTCGTCCCATACGAGCTGCTCTTCACCGAGTATTTCCAGTTCCCCATTAATGAGAGCTTTAAGGAAACACTCGGCGCTCCTCTGCTCCGGTGTGAGTGGCTCTGCCCTCTTCTCTTCCCGGGGTTGAAACTTGAAGTAAGTCAACCTTCCGTCGATACGGAACGAGATTTCTCTCGCATCCATATCAATCCTAGCCCGGGTGGTGTTCAGGAATGGCCGGCCCAACACAAGGGGAAACCAGTGCTCGTTCCCCGTGTCGAGGACAACAAAGTCCACAGGGACGTATCGTCCCTAGATTCGGACCGGTACATTCTCGATCACCCCCTCGGGGTAGCGGATGGTTGAGTCCGCAAGCTGTACCTGGGCAGTAGTAGGTGACAAAGTAGGGTAGCGTAATTTCTTAAATAATACCTTAGACATGATGTTGACGCTTGCCCCTAGATCGCAGAGTGCATCGTCAATGCGACGATTCCAGATCGTGCACTGAATGATGGGTACTCCGGGATCTTCCTTCCTGTCCGGAGAGGTCTTGACGATTGCCCTTTTTGCGGCTCTCGGCAGGTAGGTCCATCTTGGTGTCAGCACTTGGATGCGTGCGACCTTCCCTGCGTTGTTAGTACGAAGCTAACTACGAGACATCTTACCATGCCTGGTAGTGATTAAATTTACTGTCTCGATGGAAGGCTCGGGTTGCCCCGGAATCTTCCCCGATTCAGTGACAGGAACAGCAGCAGCTAGATCAACCATGTCTTTCACAGGAACAGTAGCAGCTAACTGAGCAACTTGGGTTTCTATTATTTTATTAAAGCTCAGTTGATTTTTCATAGCAGAAGAGAATGATTCCATCCTAGAGTCTATGTTTTCCAGAGTTTTATCATTAGCAGCAAGCTTTTTATTGATGTTTTCAGTTATTTTAATATGTCCAAACACAAGATTTCTAAGAGACGGCTGATTATTGATAGCTAGCTTTTTATTGATGTTTTCAGTTATTTTCATTTGGCTAAACACAAGATCTCTAAGAGACGGCTGATTATTGAAATTGCTGGAATTGAAATTGTTACCTTGAGGCCTCTCGAAAGGGAGGTTTGGGCGCGAATTCCAGCCTTGATTGCCGTAGTTGTTTGGTCGGTACCCGTTGTTGTTGGAGTTGTTGATGTAGTGAGCATCTTCTCGCGTTTCGGGGCAATCATTCCCCGAATGGCCAGTGTTGCCACAGACTTCGCAGGTCATGCGAGCGTCCATGGCTTGCACCGTTTCTTGAGCAGGGGCCTCCAGCTTCTTCATCAGAAGGTCCATCTTGGCAGCGAGCATGTCCAGGGATTCAACTTGATGAACTCCTCGGGTCTTTGGTTGAGTCCGGTCATCGGACCAACCTTGGTTCTCGACCATCTTCTCTATGAGGGCCTTCGCACGACTCTCCTCAAGAGAGAAGAACGAGCCTCCAGCAGCAGCATCCAGGTATTCACGGGCAGGGGCTCTCAGCCCGTGATAAAAAGTTTGGAGTATGAACCAACTCTGCATACCATGGTGAGGACAAGCAGAAATATAGTCCTAGAGGCGATCCCATGCCTCCGGGACTGTTTCATCTTTTAACTGCTGGAAGCTAGCAATTTTGTTCCGGAGGGCGTTGGTTTTCCCAACCGGAAAGAACTTTAACAAGAAAGTGCTAGTGCCTTTTTCCCAAGTTTCTACAGCTTCGCGGTTAGCATAAAACCATTGTTTCGCCTTGCCTATTAATGAGAATGGAAACAAACGAAGACGAATGGCATCGATACTTACTCCGCGGATGGTGAAGGTGTTGCAGATTTCCAGGAAATGTTGGAGATGAGCATTGGCATCTCCATGTGGCTTGCCGCAGAACGGGCTAGCCTGAACCATGTTGATGAGGGCTGGCTTGAGCTCGAAGTTACCATCTCCGACTGGCGGGACTGGTCCGACACGTACGTTCTCGCTCGATGGAGCAGAGAACTCACGGATCGTCTTGGTTGCCATCCTCGATGTAGCCTGGTCAACGACGGGAAGGACTGGGTTCGTCGGAAGGAGTTGCTTCTGAGGAGGCACAACACGGGGTCGCACTTTCCTCATAAGTGACTCCGGATTTTCTTGGAAATTTGACGGTAGTTGGAAACCAGTCATACACTGCTCTGTTCCACAAGGACCAACGAACAGAGCAAGGATAAACCCGCTTGAGTAGCGGTACTCAACTAAGATAGCTCAAGATAGAAGTTCAAAAGTAATCTAGCCAAATACTTCCCCGGCAACGGCGCCAGAAATGCTTGTTGGCACTTCTTACGATCCAATGTCATAATTGAGAATCCTGGTACCGGGGTAAGGAGTGTTTCAGTGGTTTTCCTTATGGCTAGTAAAATATATAAATATTCTGCAAGCGCACAGAATCACCGCTGTAGCACTTCACCTGGGAGTATCCCGAGGTATCGTAATTTATATTTCCGCAGGGAAGCTTTGGCAAGACTACTAGTGAACAGATATTCGAGACTATCAGAGAAGGGTACACGACTAGACAAGACAGGGGACAACGGCATTGGATAGGAGTGGATATACCGGACACACAGCTCAAGGGAGGCTCGGATAGATGAGAGAAGGTATAGATAGCTGGGAGGACAACGAGAAGAGATAAAGGATTCCTGGGGACTCTATCTACTTAAGCCAAGTGGTTAGAGATACAGCGGCTATAGAGCCAGCACTAGTAGGTCCGGAATAAGTCTATTGTCTCTCTTGGGGACTACAGGGCCTCCGACACGCAGAAAGGGATGAGAAGGGGTGCCGGTTACCCTAAACCTTGGGTCCTAGGACACCGGAACTAACGTGATGGGCTACAAAGACCGAGAGGGCTGTCACCACCTCACGGCTACCACCTCCGTTGCGACGGGAATAAACTAAGGCCACCGACTAGTCTAGGAACCACTCCTACACTAGGCGAATAACTACTTACTTCGCTAGCAGAAGCAAGCAACTCTAACTCACACCCCAATGACAATTCACCACTAGTGTGAGCAGAAACGAAGAACCAATTGAGACAGAGATTTAAGCAAGAACTAAGAGCACTAAGAACTAGAACCGACTATAGTCTAAACACGATATAGAAGCAACTAGACTAAAGTAGAAGCAACTATATAAAGCATAAGTAGAATAAAGCAGATACTATATTGATAACTAGAATGTCATACAAAAGATAAAGTAAAAGATACAAGAGCTAATACCACAGCTTATGAAGACGACTCCGGAACCTCCGAGGCACAGCTCGACTCGACTCTAACTCCCAACTAAACTATCCTAACTCTACTAGAATGAAGTGGAAGAGCTCCTTGGCTTCAGTGTGTGTGTTACAAGTGTGATCAGGCCCTCTATTTATACTGTCCATAGGCGCTTTGGCAGTTGGGTAACCGCCAAGGCACCAGAGCATATCCTCCCTTGATTCGGGTGAAGTAGGTCGGTTCGGCCGAACCAGCCGCTTCGGCCGAACCCTTGGATGCACCGACCTGGCCACCAGGGGCTAGGATTTGGCCTGGGAGGCGGCTGCTAGTGCTGGGGGCGGTTCGGCCGAACTGGGGAGTTCGGCCGAACTGGGCCTGGCCCGTGGCCGGCCTCCCCAGCACCGCCTCTGGTCCTAGACCCCCCTGGGCCGGCCTCTGCTGACGTGGAACGTGTTCTGTGGGCCCAGAGTTGATGTGGCATGGGTCCGGTTGAGTTGGCGGGCGTCCACTTGTCATTCGATGTGTCCGTTCGGTTGGCGGTGACGTGGACGGCTCCCGCTGGCCTGTACGGCTAAGGGGGATAACCGGCCGAACATGTCGTTCGGCCGTTTCTGTCATTTCTGACCCCTATAGCACGTGTTTCGTGATATTGTAACTGCAAACATGACACTCACCAAAACTCGTGGAACTTTATTAGAAATAAACCTAAGTACATGGAATGTTGCATAGTCTCTCATTTATTCCCGAGTATTGGTCGGCGAAATTGGGTTGTAACGACCGCCAACACGGTCGTCGATGAGCTCGACTCGGTAGGAGATGTAAGCCAGCTCCCGGCCGCAGTCGAAGCGCGCGGATGTAGTATGGTTGAGAGGCACTGTCATACCCCCCTGCATACCGGCTCCTGGACCACTCAGAGTCCATGTCTTGACCGTACTCCCAGCGTCCTGAGGCGAAGTAGTTCAGTTCCTAGGGTTGCTCGGAGCCTCCTGCTCCGGACGTCCCAGCACCGGTGTACATGTCGTAGGTGGCCTCGAAAGCGGAAGTATGTCGGTGCGGCATGTGAGGTGCATCTTCCAGCTCCTGTGAGGTGGCGAGCCCAGCATCACGCCTGGCTTGTCCCCTCGTAACTGGTCCGTCGCCTGCAACGCTGTGCCGAGCGGGCTCTCTCCAAGGTGGAGAATCGTCCGACTCGGTCCTCAGCTGGAGAGTTAGTTTCTGCGTGGTATACAACTTTAGTGCTGCACAAGGCAAGGGCACTTCAGTTGTATAGCCACGGTAAATCATCGACAGCGTTGCATCAGGCGTCCGCCGTATGATGTGGGCTTGCACGAAGTGCTCGGCATCCACGACGGAACGCGCTGACTCGATGTACGTGAGCCGGGCGCCCTGAAGAACGCCCAGATGGTTGGCAAGGCGAGTGACTAGAGAAGTCTGCAAGGCAAGTGACTAGAGAAGTCATCGCCATGTTACCCACACGAGAAATATGAGCCAGCCAGTGACTAACCATGTCTTTTACGGGCGAATACGGAATTTGCTTAACCATGGTGAAAAGAACCCGCAACTCAATAGTATTGACAGGGTGCAAATCCGCCCGGAGAAACACCGTCATAGACACCCAACGATGCATGAAACGCAAAGTGGGGTTATGAATACTGTTCATGCGTGACGCATGACAGTTGGTGCTCCCCGAAATTTTTCTCCAAAATGCCACCCGATCAAACCTTTTCAATGCTTTGCTCGGGACTAAGGAACAACGGCTTGAAAATCCGAGACCCGAGCAAAAATTCCTCCAACAGCTGAAGAACTCTTAGTTGGAGAACCAAAAACGAATCCCCCCAGCTTCAGAAACCAAAGTTGAGAGAAATTCAAGGGTGAGTAGGTACGAAACTTTTTCGGCGATGTTCCAGAAATTTTCCCAGCCAATGGCCTGGAAAACTTTTGCGAATTCTTCGTCCATACCCGTGTCCCTGAGCTACTCCTGCTCAAAAACACGGGTGTGCTCGAACTCCTTCAGCTGAAGCTCGTTGAATGTGTTCTGCTCCCGTTCGTTCCTGAGGATGATGTCGTTGATGCTCAGAAGCTGCCTGGCTGGGGGCGTGGCATGGCCCCATCCCGAGCCGGCTGCTTCTTGCTCATCCGTGTCCATCCGGCTCGAGCCTCGGGACGGAGCTGGGGAACTCCCAGCATCGTCCGTGCGGCGGCTAAGCCGGGTCGAACGACGGAGTGCAGCGATGAACTTCGACATGATCCTGCAAAAAGTTAGTGCAACAACAACTACCCGAAGGACTGAATATATAATTAGCACAATAAAATCAAGTCAGTCGTCCGAAAGAGTTAGTCGTTCTTGCGGGGATGAACACCACCACAAAAGGATAGTCATTCTTGTGGGTGTCGGTGACCACCACAAAATCGTCCAGAAATTCAGCACAAGGATCACAACAAAGGCAAAATCTTTTTGGGATTTTCTAGTTATGCAAGTGAACCAAAACTTGAGCAAGAACTTGGGAAGAACTTGAGCAAGCACTAGAGCAAAGAACTTGAGAGAGAGAGAGAGAGAGAACTTCTGGTGAATTTTCAGTGCACAAGTGTGTGTGTGAGAAGCTCACAAGCATGCCCAGCATTTATAGGCAGAGGGGGGGGGCAGCCGTGGCCGTTCGGCCGAACGGCCTGGTTCGGCCGAACCAGCCTCGGTGGCCAGCCCTCCCCCATGTGGGTGCAACACCCACCTTGCCTAGTTTTCACGCCAAGTTTGTGTGGACAAAAATTTCTATGGTCATGTGAGTGGGTAAGATGGAAATGTGACATGACCAAAGTGGATTTTAGTGGAGTCACCCCCATGCTGCCATGTTGATGATAATTGGTGAGTGTGCAGCCATTTTTAGTGGGGTAGACATGTTTGTTGCAAATTGGTGGTGATGGTAAATAATTGGAGATGTTCTAGAAGGGATGAAAATGATAAAAGTTACCAATTACATCCACCCTAGGTAAAATTTCAGCATATGTCCAATTATTTTAACCAAGCTTGCAAAAATTTCTCTCTCAAATTGTATTCTAGTGGTTCATTTTATTTTTGAAGGGAAACATGCAAATGCAATGATGGAAATAAAATTGGAAGGGAAATATGGGATACATACCGGTTTACCTCACGGCGAGAGCTCAGCTTTTAAGTCCGCGAGCGGGACTTCTCCTGTCTTCAGTTACTTGTGTCATCGTCCGGTCCCGGAGTGGAGGACTCGGACGATGCGACCTTCTTCTGCCATATTTTCTTGTTCTTCTTCTTCGGTGTAGGTGGCGGTGGGATCGGCGTCTCCGGAGAATTCCAGAGGGCTTGCTCTTCCTCGTACTTCTTTACGAGAAATTCCATTTCTTCTGCATTTTGTTGGTTTTGTCGGCTCATTCCACTTGAGCTGCTCACCACCGAGTATTTCCAGCTCTCCATTAATGAGGGCCTTGAGGAAACACTCAGTGCTCCTCTGCTCCGGTGTGAGTGGCTCTGCCTTCTTCTCTTGTCGAAGTTGAAACTTGAAGTAGGTCAACCTTCCGTCGATACGGAACGAGATTTCTCTCGCATCCATATCGATCCTAGCCCGGGAAGTGTTCAAGAACGGCCGGCCCAACACAAGGGGAAACGAGCAATCGTTCCCCGTGTCGAGGACAACGAAGACCATAGGGACATATCGTCCCCAAATTCGGACCGGTACATTCTCGATCACCCCCTCGGGATAGCGGATGGTCGAGTCTGCAAGATGTATCTGGGCAGTAGTAGGTGACAAAGTTGGGTAGCATAACTTCTTAAATAATACTTTAGACATGATGTTGACGCTTGCCCCCAGATCGCAGAGTGCATCATCAATGCGACGATTCCAGATCGTGCACTGAATGATGGGTACTCCGGGATCCTCCTTCCTGTCCGGAGAGGTCTTGATGATCGCCCTTTTTGCAGCTCTCGGCAGGTAAGTCCATCTTGGTGTCAGCACTTGGAGGCGTGCGGCCTTCCCTGCGTGGTTAGTGCGGAGTACACTACAAGACATCTTACCCTGCCTAGTAGTGATAGAATTCACTGACTCGATGGAAGGCTCAGGTTGCCCCGGAATCTTCCCCGATTCAGTTTCCGGAACAGCAGCAGCTAACTGAGCAACTTGGGTTTCTATCATTTTGTTAAAGCTCAGTTGACTTTTCATGGTAGAAGAGAACGATTCCATCCTAGAGTCTATGTTTTCCAGAGTTTTATCATTAGCAGCAAGCTTTTTATTGATATTTTCAGTTATTTTCATCTGGTTGAACACAAGATCTCTAAGAGACGGCTGATTATTGAAAGAACTGGAATTGTATGAGTTACCTTGTTGTGGCCTCTCAAATGGGAGGTTTGGGCGTGGATTCCAGCCTTGTCCAGCTTTGGTTGCCGTAGTTGTTCGGTCGGTACCCGTTGTTGTTGGAGTTGTTGACTTAGTGGGCATCTTCTCGCGTTTCGGGGCATTCATTCCCCGAATGGCCAGTGTTGCCACTGACTTCGCAGGTCATGCGAGCGTCCATGGCTTGCACCGTTTCTTGAGCAGGGGCCTCCAGTTTCTTCATCAGGAGGTCCATCTTGGCGGCGAGCATGTCCAAAGCTTCAACTTGGTGAACTCCGCGAGTCTTCTGTCGAGTCCGGTCATCAGACCAACCTTGATTCTCGATCATCTTCTCTATGAGGGCCTTCGCACGATTCTCCTCAAGAGAGAAGAACGAGCCTGCAGCAGCAGCATCCAGGTACTCACAGGCAGAATTTCTCAGCCCGTGATAGAAGGTTTGGATTATGAACCAACTCTGCATACCATGGTGAGGACAAGCAGAAATATAGTCCTGGAGGCGATCCCATGCCTCCGGGACTGTTTGATCTTTTAGCTGCTAGAAACTAGCAATTTTGTTCCGGAGGGCGTTGGTTTTCCCAACCAGAAAGAATTTTAGGAAGAAAGCGCTAGTGCATTTTTCCCAGGTATCTATAGCTTCGCGGTTAGTAGAAAACTATTGTTTCGCCTTGCCTAGTAATGAGAATGGAAATAAACGAAGGCGAATGGCATCGATACTTACTCCGTGGATGGTGAAGGTGTTGCAGATCTCCAGGAAATGCTGGAGCTTTGGCAAGACTACTAGTGAACAGATATTCGAGACTATCAGAGTAGGGTACACGACTAGACAAGACAGGGGGTGACGGTATTGGATAGGAGTGGTATACCGGACACACAGCTCAAGGGGGGCTTGGATAGATGAGAGAAGGTATAGATAGTTGGGAGGACAACGAGAAGAGATAAAAGACTCCTGGGGACTCTATCTACCTAAGCCAAGTGGTTAGAGATACAGCAGCTAAAGGGCCAGCACTAGTAGGTCTGGAATAAGTCTATTGCCTTCCTTGGGGACTACAAGGCCTTCGACACGCAGAAAGGGATGAGAAGGGGTGCCGATTACCCTGAACCTTGGGTCCTAAGTCACCAGAACTAACGTGATGGGCTACGAAGACCGGAAAGGCTGTCACCACCTCCCGGCTACCACCTCCATTGCGACGGGCAGAAACTAAGGCTACTGACAAGTCTAGGAACCACTTCTACACAGATCAATAACTACTTACTTCGCTAGCAGAAGCAAGCAACTCTTACTCACACCCCAATGACAAGTCACCACTAGTGTGAGCAGAGACGAAGAACCAATTAAGACAGAGACTTAAGCAAGAACTAAGAGCACTAAGAACTAGAACCGACTATAGTCTAAACACGATATAGAAGCAACTATATAAGACACAAGTAGAATAAAGTAGATAAGTATATTGATAACTTGAATGTCAACAAAAGATAAAGTAAAAGATACAAGAGCTAATACCAGTGCTTCTGAAGACGACTCCGGAACCTCCGAGGCACAGCTTGACTCGACTCTAACTCCCAACTAAACTATCCTAACTCTACTAGAAATGAAGTGGAAGCTCCTTGGCTTGAGTGGTGTGTTGAATGAGAGGTGTAGCACTGCATTTATAGGGGTTCCATGGCGGTTTGAGGCGGGGTAACCGCCAAGGCACCCTGGGAGGCGGTGCCGGGCCTTCAGCCGAATCTCCCGGTTCGGCCGAACTGGTCAGTTCGGCCGAACCGTGGGATCTGCCGCCTCTGGCTCCCACGGTCAGGATTCTCCCCTGGAAGGCGGTGCTGGCTTGGGGGCGGTTCGGCCGAACCGCCTCGTTCGGCCAAACGGGCCTGGAGGCCCAGCAGCACCCCTCTGCACCGCCTCTTCCCTCTGGACCTCCTGGGCTTGCTCTTGGTTGCTTGGATTCGTGTTGTTCTGGCCTAGGGTGATGTGTCTGTCCTTTGGGATGAGTTGGCGATCATCCACGTGGCGTGTGATGTGGTTGCTTGGTCATTGTTGACGTGGGCGGTCTTCTGGTTGCTTGTACGGCTAAGGGGGGTAACCGGCCGAACGGAGACGTATTTGTCGGCCCCAATAACGCGTATTTGTCGTAGTTGTACCTGCACAAGTGACACTCACCAAAACTCGTGGAACTTTATTAGAAATAAAACCTGAGTACATGGAATGTTGCATATAACCTCATTTATTCCCGAGTATTGGTGGTCGGATTTGAGTTGTAACGACCGCCAACAGTTAGTACGGAGTATACTACGAGACATCTTACCCTGCCTCGTAGTGATAGCGTTTACTATTTCAATGGAAGGTTCGGGTTGCCCCGGAATCTTCCCTGATTCAGTGTCAGGAACGGTTGCGGCTAACTGAGCAACTTGGGTTTCTACCATTTTGTTAAAGCTCAGTTGACTTTTCATAGCAGTGGAAAATGAATCAAGCCTCGAGTCTATGTTTTCCAGAGTTTTATAGAAATTTTCAGCTATTTTCATCTGGCCAAACACTAGATCTCTAAGAGACGGCTGATTATTGAAATTGCTGGAATTGTAAGAGTTACCTTGTTGGGGCCTCTCAAATGGGAGGTTTGGGCACGAATTCCAGCCTTGATTGCCGTAGTTGTTTGGTCGATACCCGTTGTTGTTGGAGTTGTTGATGTAGTGGGTATCTTCTCGCGTTTCAGGGCAGTCATTCCCCGAATGGCCAGTGTCGCCACAGACTTCGCAGATCATGCGAGCATCCATGGCTTGCACTATGTCTTGAGCAGGGGCTTCCAGCTTCTTCATCAGAAGGTCCATCTTGGCAGCGAGCATGTCAAGACCTTCAACTTGATGTACTCCTCGGGTCTTTGGTCGAGTCCGGTCGTCGGACCAACCTTGGTGCTCGACCATCTTCTCTATGAGGGCCTTCGCACGGGAGTATCCCGATGTATCGTAATTTATATTTCCGCAGGGAAGCTTTGGCAAGAATAATAACAACAGATATTCGAGACTATCAGAGAAGGATACATAACTAGACAAGACAGGGGATAACGATATTGGATAGGAGTGGATATACCGTGACACATAGCTCAAGAGCGGCTCAGATAAAAGAGAGAAGGACTAGATAGCTGGGAGGACAACGAGAAGAGGTAGAGGAGTCCTAGATACTTTATCTGTCTATGTCACTCGAGCTTAGAGATACAGCGGCTAAAGAGCCAGCACTAGAAGGTATGGGTTCACTCTAGTGTCTTAGCGTCGGGACAATGGAACCTATGTGTCACACCCGGGTATACACAGAAACCCGAATGCTGCTATATGTGTGCCCAGGAAGTCCACAGAACACATACAGCTAACAAATATGATAAAAGAGTACATATGCTCGAATAAAATAGTTTTGCATCAGAGTTTACCTAAAACATAGCGGAAGTCTAACTCTCTCGACAGGTAGAGCCTCAAGTCCACAGGGACACCGACTGGTTGACCACAGCTTAGTAGCACGGAAGATCCTCAGAAAACTCAGTAGTTGTCTCTTTCACTCCATCTGTTACTCATCCGGGATTTTGTTGAATAATGGCAAGCGTAAGTAAATGTCTTACTTAGCAAGTATAGCATGGGTGTATGAAGGCTCAAAAAGGTTAGACACAGCTTAACTGCATTAGCACTTTTAGTTGGTTCGTTTTAACATTTTCCAAGTTACTACAAGTGTATGAATCCCAGTTATAACCTAATTAATAAAGTGTAAGTGACATTAAGCATAAATAAACATCATCTTCTAATAAAAAAGGATCCAGGCCACTCGTGACCCTGAGCAAGGCTATCATGATAGATTTACACTCTGCAGAGGTTTCGCCCTTTACCCACCAGTCGCGTAAAAGTTCGAAGGAACTTGGCACCCAACCACGCGGAGGTGGATCAGACCTCACAAATCACACTTCCGAGGTGTGATTGCATAGGGACGCTACGAGGCTTTCGAGCTCATTGACGACCGTACCCGAGAGATTCAAGACACGCTAGCCCGCCATTCTCAGTACCATCAAGAGAATAGCGGGATGGTAGCGTCCATCCAGCATGACGTCCACGAGCAAGACATCAACACGACGTCCACGAGCAAGCGGACCAGCTGAGCCATTACCTGTCAAGATTTCATCCCTACCAGTGAGAAGTCCAAGCTTGGGGGAGGACCCCCATCCAGGTATGTTCTGATTTACCCAGCATTTTGATCACTCAATTGCATTTCCCTTTTCCTTCATGTTTTAGTTTGCATTTAAAAAAATGAAAACACCAAAAATATTTCCCTTGAATAAAAGTAACTCCCAACTATGCATGGAATGAATCATATGCCTCTCACCTTGGAAATGATGAATAGTTGCTCTGTCATTAATTTTGTAAGTACTTTGTTTCAACTAGTTGCTTGATAATGCTTGAGTTATTTGGCATGAGTAATAATGGACCTGAAAACCTTGTGGCAGCACATGCTTTATTCCAAGTCAAAGTTGTTGTGGGGATTGATATAGTGAGAATTTGGTTAAGTTCTATTCTGCTCTTAGTACGGGGAAAATCTCGGATATTTGTGCTTTCAAAAAGAAACAAGCTCCTCATTGGTCAAAATACCTACCATAGCCATATGATAAGCTTAGTTGAAAATTTCTACTCATATGTTGCTTGTTAAAAATCTTCCAAGCCATTGATTGTTGTGACCTTTGAGTGAAGCTTTCATATTCTTAAAGATCGAGACCCACGTACACACACCACCTCTCACTTGCAATTCCTACACTAGGAGTTAGCAAACATTTTCAACCATTTTCCATCATTCATCCACAGAAATAAATGCTCCATGTTCTATGATTTCCCTCTCCAAAAAAATTCTTGATAGAGGCATGGGCTATGAAAAAAGAAAAGCATGCCAAAAAAAAATAAAAGAAAAAGAAAAGCATGCCAAAGAGCATGGCAGAAAGAAAGAGAAAAAGAAAAGCATGCCAAGTGGCATGACAAAAATACGAGAATAAAAGATAGCCCATGTTCTTGAAAATAAATCAAGGAGAGGGAGATTCATCCAAGGAGTTTCACCATATTCCATTCCACCATATTTCATTCCACTGTATTCCACTCCATCCATCCCACACACTTGCACTTCTCGATCTTAAGATGTGTTTGGTTTCCTCATAGATCTGGTCTTTGACTTAGCAAAATATAAGATGCATGCACGCCTTCATCCTTTGTCCCTGAGCCACACAAAAAGCCATATTAGATGATAGGATGAAAAAGAAGGCACAAGCCTTTGGTGCGGATTCAAATACACTTGAGCGATTGAGTGTGCCAATGAGGAACAATTTGTAGTTTTCAAAAAACTTGTGAAAAACTCCGGGATGGGATCCTGAAAAGACTAGAGTGGAATAAAACTGATTTTGAACTGTTCATCCTTTCAACCGCCCAAGATAAGGAGATTGCTATAAGCCCCATAGGCAAAAAGGTGATTTAAAAACTTTGCCTATGATTCAAGTTTTGTTGAGTACTAGTTGTTTATAAAGTTACCTGCAAGAAAAATGACATTGTAGCAACTCCTGATCCACCGAGCCTAAGTTTATATCTTTGCTCGAGGACGAGCAAAGAGCTAAGCTTGGGGGAGCTTGTTGGCGGTCGTTACAACCCAAATCCGACCACCAATACTCGGGAATAAATGAGGTTATATGCAACATTCCATGTACTTAGGTTTATTTCTAATAAAGTTCCACGAGTTTTGGTGAGTGTCACTTGTGCAGGTACAACTACGACAAATACGTGCTATTGGGGCCGAAAGGGCCGATCGACACGTTCGGCCGGTTACCCCCCTTAGCCGTACAGGCCGCCGGGAGCCTTCCACGTCAGCGACAACCAAACGAGCACATCGAATGCCACGTAGGACGAGCGCCAACTCAACAGGACCCACGCCACATCACTTCTGGGCCCACAGAACACAAGTCCAAGCAGCAGAGGCCGGTCCAGGACCACCACGGGGCAGAGGCGGTGCTGGGGAGCGGGCCTAGGCTCCCAGCCCAGTTCGGCCGAACTAGGGGGTTCGCCCGAACCGCCCCCAGTCGCCAAACCACCTCCCTAAGCTGCATCCAGGCCACAGGAACTCAAGTCGGTGCATCCAAGGGTTTGGCCGAACCCTGCAGTTCGGCCGAACCGACCCCCCTGGCCGAAACGGCCGGCAACTGCCTCCAGCTGCCTTGGCCGTTACCCTACCTGTCAAACCGACCCTTGAAGTGCTATAAATAGGCCCCTAGTTCACACTTGTAAGATACACCACTCAAGCCAAGGAGCTCTTCCACTTCATTTCTTTCTAGTAGAGTTAGGATAGTTTAGTTGGGAGTTAGAGTTGAGTCGAGCTAAGCCGTGCCTCCGAGGTACCGGAGTCATCTTCAGAAGCTCTGGTATTAGCTCTTGTATCTTTTACTTTATCTTTTGTAAGACATTCGAATTATCAATATAGTATATACTTTATTCTACTTGTGCCTTATATAGTAGCTTCTGCTTTAGTTTAGTTGCTTCTGTATCGTGTTTAGACTATAGTCGGTTCTAGTTCTTAGTGCTCTTAGTTCTTGCTTAAGTCTCTGTCTTAATTGGTCCTTCGTCTCTGCTCACACTAGCGGTGAATTGTCATTGGGGTGTGAGTTAGAGTTGCTTGCTTCTGCTAGCGAAGTAAGTAGTTATTGGTCTGTGTAGGAGTGGTTCCTAGACTTGTCAGTACCCTTAGTTTCTGCCCGTTGCAACGGAGGTAGTAGCCGGGAGGTGGTGACAGCCCTTCTGGTCTTCGTAGTCCATCACGTTAGTTCCGGTGTCCTAGGACCCAAGGTTCAGGGTAGTTGGCACCCCTTCTCATCCCTTTCTGCGTGTCGGAGGCCCTGTAGTCCCCAAGGAAGGCAATAGACTTATTCCAGACCTACCAGTGCTGGCTCTTTAGCCGCTGTATCTCTAACCACTTGGCTTAGGTAGATAGAGTCCCCAGGAATCCTTTATCTCTTCTCGTTGTCCTCCCAACTATCTATACCTTCTCTCATCTATCCGAGCCCCCTTGAGCTGTGTGTCCGGGATATTCACTCCTATCCAATACCGTTACCCCCTGTCTTGTCTAGTCGTGTACCCTTCTCTAATAGTCTCGACTATCTGTTCACTAGTACTCTTGCCAAAGCTTCCCTGCGGAAATATAAATTACGATACCTCGGGATACTCCCAGCTGAAGTGCTACAACGGTGATTCTGTGCGCTTGCAGAATATTCACATATTTTACTAGCCATAAGGAAAACCACTGAAACACTCCATACCAAAGTACCAGGATTCTCAATTCTGATATTGGATCGTAAGAAGTGCCAACAAGCATTTCTGGCGCCGTTGCCGGGGAAGCAATTGGCTAGATTACTTTTAAACATTTATCTCAAGTTATCTTAGTTGAGTACCGCTACTCAAGCGGGTTTACCCTTGATCTATTCGTTGGTCTTTGTGAAGCAGAGCAGTGCATGACTGGTTACCCTAAATCATCATTTAGAGAGTCATTTGTATAAAAATCTGATAGTCTTGAATATCTGTTCACTAGTAGTCTTGCCAAAGCTTCCATGCGGAAATATAAATTACGATACCTCTGGATACTCCCAGGTGAAGTGCTACAGCGGTGATTCTGTGCGCTTGCAGAATATTCACATATTTTACTAGCCATAAGGAAAACCACTGAAACACTCCTTACCCCAGTACCAGGATCCTCAATTCTGATATTGGAACGTAAGAAGTGCCAACAGACCTCGACTTCAGGACACATAGCCCGAGACACTCAGAAAGGGATGAGAAAGAATGCCTCTTACCCTTTACGTTTGGGATCCTATAGGCCAAGCCACCCGTGATGGGATACAAAGGCTGTATAGGGCTGTCACCACTAACGACTACCACCTCCGTGCCAGCTCAGGGATATTCTTAGTCCACGGATTAGTCTGGGTACCACACCCACACTAGATTACGACTACCTACTCCGCTAGCAGAAGCAAGCAATCCTGTCAAGACCCCAGTGACAGGTCATCGCAAGTATTGAGCAGAAACGAAAAACCCGCCAAGGCAAAGACTTGAATCTAGACTTGGGAGAACTAAGATCACAACAACTATATTCTAAAACGAAATACTTGCAACTATAGTAAAGTAGAGGCAAGATATAAATAACTCAGATATAAAGACAAAGATAACTATATTGATAACTGAAAGTCTTACAGAAAGAAAAGAAAAAGATACAAGAGCTAATACCAGAGTTTCTGAAGACGACACTGGAACCTCCGAGGCAAAGCTCGACTCAACTCGAACTCCCAACTAAACTATGCTAACTCTACTAGAAAGAAGTGGAATATGAGCTCCTTGGCTTGGTGTGTGTTGATACAATAGGGGGGTTCTGGTAGGAGTCTACTAGGACTCGGTCTTCTTTGGGCCGGCCCTCACCGCCCTCGGTGATGTTCCCTAGGGTAACTACATCCCACACATTTAATGCTCAATGCATGTGTCATTTGCTATATTTAATGTTTTGGTGTGATGTCGATGTGATGGAAAGTTTGGAAAGTTAGGAGGAACTGAGCACAATGAAGAACAAAACTTCTGGCACTAAATAGCCACTTGGGTTAAGCTGTCAAACCAACTAAGCTTGAGCAAAGCTCAAACTTAGCAACATGAATTAGCTTTGTCATCATATCGCAGGATTATCATGAGTACTAATCTTGCATACCTTCAATTTACCTTGTGTAATAACATCACGAACATAATGGTACTTGATATCAATATGCTTAGTTCTCTCATGGAACATCTGATCTTTAGTGAGACAGATAGCACTTCGACTGTCACATAATAGATCAATACAAGAATCAACTCCACAAAACTCAGCAAATAAACCTTTGAGCCAAACTAACTCCTTGCACACTTTAGCAATAGCCATATATTCTTCTTCTATGGTAGACATAGCAACAACAGGCTGTAAAGTAGCCTTCCAGCTCACAGCACAACTCCCAATAGTAAACACATATCCTATGAGTGATCTACGCCTATCCAAATCAGTAGCATAATCTGAATCCACATAACCAATAAGTCCCTAATCAGTTATCTCAAACTTCAAACAAGAATCTGTTGTTCCTCTAAGGTACCTGAAAATCCACTGAACTGCCTTCTAGTGTTGTTTGCGAGGATTGAACATGTATCTGCTAACCAGACTCATAGCGTATGATAAATCTGGGTCAGAGCAAACCATGGCATACATCAAAGAACAAACAACACTAGAATAAGGAACTTTTAACATGTATTCAACATCTTTATCAGAGCTAGGACACTGAGCGACTGACAATTTAAAATGAGGTGCAATAGGAGTACTAACTGTCTTTGAATCATGCATATTTAATCGATGAAGAACCTTGTTAATGTAATTATGTTGACTAAGAAATAATAAACCAGATTTTCTGCCTCAAGTAATCTCCATACCTAGAATTTTCTTAGCAGCACCAAGATTCTTCTTGTCAAATTCACTACTCAACAATTTCTTCAACGTAGTGATTTCTACTGTGCTCTTTGCAGAAATAAGCATGTAATCAACATATAACAACAAGTATATATGTGATCCATCAACAATCTTAATGTATACATAGCTATCATATTCAGATCTTTTAAAGCCATGTAACAACATAAATAATCAAACCATACAAGGACCTTTTCAATTTGCAAACATAGTTCTCCTTGCCTGGCACTATGAATCCTTCTTGCTGATGCATGTATATTTCCTCCTCAAGCTCTCCATGTAAAAATGCAGTCTTCACATTTAATTGCTCAAGCTCAAGATCTTGCATAGCAACAATACTAAAGAATGTGTCAATTGAACTATGCTTCACCACCGGAGAGAACACACCTTTTGCAACTAACCTTGCCTTAAATCATGTAGGCTCACTAGGAAATAAACCCTCCTTTCTTTTGAAGATCCATTTGCAGCGGACTGGCTTCTATTGCTTAGGCAAGGGAACAACTTCCTACGTGCAATTCTTCTCAAGAGACTGCATCTCCTCCTGCATAGCTGAGATCCACCACTTCTTATCAATAGAATCAACGACTTCAGTGTATGTTGCGGGCTCACTAGGATCCTCCACCTGTTCAGCATAACTCAAAGCATAATAAGTTAGATTACACTCCTCAATCAGACATTTTGGAGCTCCACAACCCACTTTGACTTGCGAAGAGAAATGGGTACGTGTAGGTCCTCCTCTTGCCGCAAAACAGGTTGTGAAGCTCAAGGTGAGTGTTGAACAGTATCAAGAACATTATCTGGAACTTCATTAGCAACAACTTCATTTTCCTGGTCATCTAGAAGCTCCACCTGCACACTTATATGTAGCTGCTCTTTTTCAACTAAAACATCATCTGTGGGCAAACTGACAGTAAACATCACAGACTCATTGAAAACAACACCCCTGCTCATGAAATTATTTCTAGTTTTAGGATTCCACAATTTATATCCTTTGACTCCCGAACCATAACCAAGAAACATATATTTCATAGCTCTATGCTCTAATTTTCCATTATCCACATGAGCATAAGCAGTGCAGCCAAAATCTCTCAAGTTGAGTAATCTGCAGGTGTTCCTAACCATACCTCCATAGGGGTTTTCTTGTTGAGTGGAATAGAAGGCGACCTGTTGATCAAATAGCATGTGGTATTAGCAACCTCAGCCCAAAAATGTTTGTTCATGCGGGCGTTGGACATCATACAACGAGCATTCGAGATGATGGCCTTGTTCATGCGCTCGGCCACACCATTCTATTGCGGAGTTTGTGGGATGGTGTGATGCTTGGCAATGCCTTCTTTTTTGCAATAATCATCAAAAGCATTCGAACAGAACTATCCTCCATTATCAGTCTGAAGCACTTTTATCTTCTTCTTAGTTTGCCTCTCTATCATGACTTTCCACTCTCTAAAAGCAACAAAATTATCATCTTTGTTTTTCAGAAAATAAGTCCAGACTCTTCTAGAGTAATCATCATAATAGTAAGCATGTATCGAGCACCACCAAGAGAAGGCTTATGAGAGGGACCCCATAAGTCAGCATGTACATAATCGAGAGTACCTTTTGTGGTATGAACAGAGGTATTGAATTTGACCCACTTGTGCTTACCAAAGACACAATGCTCGCAAAACTTCTTCCCACTCAAAATACAGTGATCTAGAAGGTTTCTCTTCATTAATTCTGCCATACCAAGATCACTCATATGTCCAAAACGCATATGCCAAAGGTCGGTCTTACTAGGTTCAGAATTAGTAACCGCAACAGCAGAAACAGAACCATGCTAAGACGTTGTTTGGTTGGCCAATTTGTAACGTAATCACTTTATGGAAGGTAAGAGATAACATTACTTGTGTTTGGTTGGATTTAGTCTGTATCAGTTACCATGTAAAGTGTTACCGGCCAGTTAAATTTTGATACTGCCGGCCTCCGAGTGTTAACGTGTCACAGCACCAGAGCAAAGCAGGGCCGGAGGAAGTCTTCCAATAGATGCGTTATCTGATATCACTACAGCACAAAACCAAAAAAAACATGTAATCACTCATCCTACCTCTGATTCAAGCGTTATTTGATTACATTTTCATTTGCAGAACATATAAATTGGAAGCATTGAGATCACCCAGCAAACATACAATAGAACCTTTTGATACCTTTAACAATTCACCTAAACCGATGTATTTGAGTCCTTCTCTTGCAAGTGTACTCAACGAAATTAGGTTTCTTTTCATCGCTGGTATATGTCTCACATTCTTCAGTGTGCGAATCATGCCATCATTGGTCTTGATCTTAACAGAGCTGATACCCACAATCTCACACGGGTTATCACCTCCCATACGCACAAAATCTCCATTCTGCAAAGGCTCATATAAACTGAACCAATCTCTGTTAGTGCAGATATGAAATGAACATGCATAATCAAGTATCCATTCATCATGACTAAAAACACAACCCGCTAAGACAACCAGGCAATCCGATCATTCATGAGGTTTTGTCAATGAAGCTTTAAAAGGAATTCGCTGAGATTCGGCAGCAATCAGCTCAGAGGGGTCTGAATCTCCTACGGGCCCAAGAAAATAAGTGGGTGCTTTCTCCTCTGTGGGAATCAAAAGTTCAGCTGCTAGAGCCTACCAAGAACAGAAAAGGGCGAAAAAGGAAAATTTAGGATGCGATTCAAAAGAATGATGCCGAATGTGCTTGAGGAAGATTAAAGAATTACCTGAAGGGCTTGATCTTGGTGCGCCATTTGAAGATTGAAAGCTTGAAAGAGCTGATGATGCTAGGGCTTGGATTTGGCCGAAGTTCCGAAGATTCGAGCAGAGAGGGTGGATGCTAAAAAGATTCAATCCAGTCGCGGATTTCTAGTCAATTCCGAGATAAATTATCTTTTATCCCGAAATTGAAGGGGCATGTGTTAACACCAAAATTTGGCACCAGAAAGAGACTGACATGTGGGCCGGGATTGGTAAAAGATATCGTTCGGAAAGGAAAGCTTGTCTTCAAGGGCGTTCGGCAAAGGCATTCTGCGGTCGGGAGTCCGTCGCCGATTCGGCAAGGAGCTGCTCTATGGAAAGCATTCGGGAACGCGTGATGACGTGGATCAAGTAAGGAAGATGCCGATCTGATGAAGAATACAAGATGAATACGGCATTTTAGACGTATTTCTTTGGAAACAAACGTTTTGTAATCGTAATCGAGTAGGAATCGTGTCAAAACCAGGGTATAAATATGAACCCATGGTGATTGTAATAGGGATCGAACAATCATACAACAAACCGGCCTTGCGCCACCTTTTCGAGTCCTTTAGTCGTGTCGTCGAAATCTTCGAGAGGAACCATCGATCCGTCGACAGCTTCTAGCCTTCCACGTTTAAAGTATATCATGCGGTGGATTGATCTATTCTTGGTTGGTGGCGTGATTTTAAACAAGTCGTATCATGCGGTGGATT
>OAMR01000822.1:0-10203 GCA_900205405.1 Echinochloa crus-galli
GGGGACATGCCTAAACTTGCCTGGTAACCATTGTTGTAAGAAAATTCCGCATAGGGTAAGCTCTGTTCCCAATCTTTACTATAGGTAAGGACACACGCTCTCAGCATATCCTCCATGATCTGATTTACTCTTTCTGTCTGGCCGTCGGTCTGTGGGTGGTACGCGGAGCTGAAATCCAATTTGGTGCCCAAAGCTTTATGCAAACTCTTCCAAAATCTCGAGGTGAACTGGGTTCCTCGGTCCGAAACAATTCTACTGGGCACTCCGAAAATGCTTCATTTAAATGTATTGGAGATATTTACATTGAAATGTATATTGGAAATGTTATATGTTTGAAATGTATATTGGAAAATGCTTCATTTAAATGTATTGGAGATATTTACATTGAAATGTATATTGGAAATGTTATATGTTTGAAATGTATATTGGAAAATGCTTCATTTAAATGTATTGGAGATATTTACATTGAAATGTATATTGGAAATGTTATATGTTTGAAATGTATATTGGAAAATGCTTCATTTAAATGTATTGGAGATATTTACATTGAAATGTATATTGGAAATGTTATATGTTTGAAATGTATATTGGAAAATGCTTCATTTAAATGTATTGGAGATATTTACATTGAAATGTATATTGGAAATGTTATATGTTTGAAATGTATATTGGAAAATGCTTCATTTAAATGTATTGGAGATATTTACATTGAAATGTATATTGGAAATGTTATATGTTTGAAATGTATATTGGAAAATGCTTCATTTAAATGTATTGGAGATATTTACATTGAAATGTATATTGGAAATGTTATATGTTTGAAATGTATATTGGAAAATGCTTCATTTAAATGTATTGGAGATATTTACATTGAAATGTATATTGGAAATGTTATATGTTTGAAATGTATATTGGAAAATGCTTCATTTAAATGTATTGGAGATATTTACATTGAAATGTATATTGGAAATGTTATATGTTTGAAATGTATATTGGAAAATGCTTCATTTAAATGTATTGGAGATATTTACATTGAAATGTATATTGGAAATGTTATATGTTTGAAATGTATATTGGAAAATGCTTCATTTAAATGTATTGGAGATATTTACATTGAAATGTATATTGGAAATGTTATATGTTTGAAATGTATATTGGAAAATGCTTCATTTAAATGTATTGGAGATATTTACATTGAAATGTATATTGGAAATGTTATATGTTTGAAATGTATATTGGAAAATGCTTCATTTAAATGTATTGGAGATATTTACATTGAAATGTATATTGGAAATGTTATATGTTTGAAATGTATATTGGAAAATGCTTCATTTAAATGTATTGGAGATATTTACATTGAAATGTATATTGGAAATGTTATATGTTTGAAATGTATATTGGAAAATGCTTCATTTAAATGTATTGGAGATATTTACATTGAAATGTATATTGGAAATGTTATATGTTTGAAATGTATATTGGAAAATGCTTCATTTAAATGTATTGGAGATATTTACATTGAAATGTATATTGGAAATGTTATATGTTTGAAATGTATATTGGAAAATGCTTCATTTAAATGTATTGGAGATATTTACATTGAAATGTATATTGGAAATGTTATATGTTTGAAATGTATATTGGAAAATGCTTCATTTAAATGTATTGGAGATATTTACATTGAAATGTATATTGGAAATGTTATATGTTTGAAATGTATATTGGAAAATGCTTCATTTAAATGTATTGGAGATATTTACATTGAAATGTATATTGGAAATGTTATATGTTTGAAATGTATATTGGAAAATGCTTCATTTAAATGTATTGGAGATATTTACATTGAAATGTATATTGGAAATGTTATATGTTTGAAATGTATATTGGAAAATGCTTCATTTAAATGTATTGGAGATATTTACATTGAAATGTATATTGGAAATGTTATATGTTTGAAATGTATATTGGAAAATGCTTCATTTAAATGTATTGGAGATATTTACATTGAAATGTATATTGGAAATGTTATATGTTTGAAATGTATATTGGAAAATGCTTCATTTAAATGTATTGGAGATATTTACATTGAAATGTATATTGGAAATGTTATATGTTTGAAATGTATATTGGAAAATGCTTCATTTAAATGTATTGGAGATATTTACATTGAAATGTATATTGGAAATGTTATATGTTTGAAATGTATATTGGAAAATGCTTCATTTAAATGTATTGGAGATATTTACATTGAAATGTATATTGGAAATGTTATATGTTTGAAATGTATATTGGAAAATGCTTCATTTAAATGTATTGGAGATATTTACATTGAAATGTATATTGGAAATGTTATATGTTTGAAATGTATATTGGAAAATGCTTCATTTAAATGTATTGGAGATATTTACATTGAAATGTATATTGGAAATGTTATATGTTTGAAATGTATATTGGAAAATGCTTCATTTAAATGTATTGGAGATATTTACATTGAAATGTATATTGGAAATGTTATATGTTTGAAATGTATATTGGAAAATGCTTCATTTAAATGTATTGGAGATATTTACATTGAAATGTATATTGGAAATGTTATATGTTTGAAATGTATATTGGAAAATGCTTCATTTAAATGTATTGGAGATATTTACATTGAAATGTATATTGGAAATGTTATATGTTTGAAATGTATATTGGAAAATGCTTCATTTAAATGTATTGGAGATATTTACATTGAAATGTATATTGGAAATGTTATATGTTTGAAATGTATATTGGAAAATGCTTCATTTAAATGTATTGGAGATATTTACATTGAAATGTATATTGGAAATGTTATATGTTTGAAATGTATATTGGAAAATGCTTCATTTAAATGTATTGGAGATATTTACATTGAAATGTATATTGGAAATGTTATATGTTTGAAATGTATATTGGAAAATGCTTCATTTAAATGTATTGGAGATATTTACATTGAAATGTATATTGGAAATGTTATATGTTTGAAATGTATATTGGAAAATGCTTCATTTAAATGTATTGGAGATATTTACATTGAAATGTATATTGGAAATGTTATATGTTTGAAATGTATATTGGAAAATGCTTCATTTAAATGTATTGGAGATATTTACATTGAAATGTATATTGGAAATGTTATATGTTTGAAATGTATATTGGAAAATGCTTCATTTAAATGTATTGGAGATATTTACATTGAAATGTATATTGGAAATGTTATATGTTTGAAATGTATATTGGAAAATGCTTCATTTAAATGTATTGGAGATATTTACATTGAAATGTATATTGGAAATGTTATATGTTTGAAATGTATATTGGAAAATGCTTCATTTAAATGTATTGGAGATATTTACATTGAAATGTATATTGGAAATGTTATATGTTTGAAATGTATATTGGAAAATGCTTCATTTAAATGTATTGGAGATATTTACATTGAAATGTATATTGGAAATGTTATATGTTTGAAATGTATATTGGAAAATGCTTCATTTAAATGTATTGGAGATATTTACATTGAAATGTATATTGGAAATGTTATATGTTTGAAATGTATATTGGAAAATGCTTCATTTAAATGTATTGGAGATATTTACATTGAAATGTATATTGGAAATGTTATATGTTTGAAATGTATATTGGAAAATGCTTCATTTAAATGTATTGGAGATATTTACATTGAAATGTATATTGGAAATGTTATATGTTTGAAATGTATATTGGAAAATGCTTCATTTAAATGTATTGGAGATATTTACATTGAAATGTATATTGGAAATGTTATATGTTTGAAATGTATATTGGAAAATGCTTCATTTAAATGTATTGGAGATATTTACATTGAAATGTATATTGGAAATGTTATATGTTTGAAATGTATATTGGAAAATGCTTCATTTAAATGTATTGGAGATATTTACATTGAAATGTATATTGGAAATGTTATATGTTTGAAATGTATATTGGAAAATGCTTCATTTAAATGTATTGGAGATATTTACATTGAAATGTATATTGGAAATGTTATATGTTTGAAATGTATATTGGAAAATGCTCCATTTAAATGTATTGGAGATATATTTTCTATTAATTTATAAGAGTTTCTATTAATTTATAAGATTTTCTAGCATTTTATATTGATTTTCTATTAATTTATAAGATTTTCTAGCATTTTATATTGATTTTCTAGTAATTTATAAGATTTTCTAGCATTTTATATTGATTTTCTAGTAATTTATAAGATTTTCTAGCATTTTATATTGATTTTCTAGTAATTTATAAGATTTTCTAGCATTTTATATTGATTTTCTAGTAATTTATAAGATTTTCTAGCATTTTATATTGATTTTCTAGTAATTTATAAGATTTTCTAGCATTTTATATTGATTTTCTAGTAATTTATAAGATTTTCTAGCATTTTATATTGATTTTCTAGTAATTTATAAGATTTTCTAGCATTTTATATTGATTTTCTAGTAATTTATAAGATTTTCTAGCATTTTATATTGATTTTCTAGTAATTTATAAGATTTTCTAGCATTTTATATTGATTTTCTAGTAATTTATAAGATTTTCTAGCATTTTATATTGATTTTCTAGTAATTTATAAGATTTTCTAGCATTTTATATTGATTTTCTAGTAATTTATAAGATTTTCTAGCATTTTATATTGATTTTCTAGTAATTTATAAGATTTTCTAGCATTTTATATTGATTTTCTAGTAATTTATAAGATTTTCTAGCATTTTATATTGATTTTCTAGTAATTTATAAGATTTTCTAGCATTTTATATTGATTTTCTAGTAATTTATAAGATTTTCTAGCATTTTATATTGATTTTCTAGTAATTTATAAGATTTTCTAGCATTTTATATTGATTTTCTAGTAATTTATAAGATTTTCTAGCATTTTATATTGATTTTCTAGTAATTTATAAGATTTTCTAGCATTTTATATTGATTTTCTAGTAATTTATAAGATTTTCTAGCATTTTATATTGATTTTCTAGTAATTTATAAGATTTTCTAGCATTTTATATTGATTTTCTAGTAATTTATAAGATTTTCTAGCATTTTATATTGATTTTCTAGTAATTTATAAGATTTTCTAGCATTTTATATTGATTTTCTAGTAATTTATAAGATTTTCTAGCATTTTATATTGATTTTCTAGTAATTTATAAGATTTTCTAGCATTTTATATTGATTTTCTAGTAATTTATAAGATTTTCTAGCATTTTATATTGATTTTCTAGTAATTTATAAGATTTTCTAGCATTTTATATTGATTTTCTAGTAATTTATAAGATTTTCTAGCATTTTATATTGATTTTCTAGTAATTTATAAGATTTTCTAGCATTTTATATTGATTTTCTAGTAATTTATAAGATTTTCTAGCATTTTATATTGATTTTCTAGTAATTTATAAGATTTTCTAGCATTTTATATTGATTTTCTAGTAATTTATAAGATTTTCTAGCATTTTATATTGATTTTCTAGTAATTTATAAGATTTTCTAGCATTTTATATTGATTTTCTAGTAATTTATAAGATTTTCTAGCATTTTATATTGATTTTCTAGTAATTTATAAGATTTTCTAGCATTTTATATTGATTTTCTAGTAATTTATAAGATTTTCTAGCATTTTATATTGATTTTCTAGTAATTTATAAGATTTTCTAGCATTTTATATTGATTTTCTAGTAATTTATAAGATTTTCTAGCATTTTATATTGATTTTCTAGTAATTTATAAGATTTTCTAGCATTTTATATTGATTTTCTAGTAATTTATAAGATTTTCTAGCATTTTATATTGATTTTCTAGTAATTTATAAGATTTTCTAGCATTTTATATTGATTTTCTAGTAATTTATAAGATTTTCTAGCATTTTATATTGATTTTCTAGTAATTTATAAGATTTTCTAGCATTTTATATTGATTTTCTAGTAATTTATAAGATTTTCTAGCATTTTATATTGATTTTCTAGTAATTTATAAGATTTTCTAGCATTTTATATTGATTTTCTAGTAATTTATAAGATTTTCTAGCATTTTATATTGATTTTCTAGTAATTTATAAGATTTTCTAGCATTTTATATTGATTTTCTAGTAATTTATAAGATTTTCTAGCATTTTATATTGATTTTCTAGTAATTTATAAGATTTTCTAGCATTTTATATTGATTTTCTAGTAATTTATAAGATTTTCTAGCATTTTATATTGATTTTCTAGTAATTTATAAGATTTTCTAGCATTTTATATTGATTTTCTAGTAATTTATAAGATTTTCTAGCATTTTATATTGATTTTCTAGTAATTTATAAGATTTTCTAGCATTTTATATTGATTTTCTAGTAATTTATAAGATTTTCTAGCATTTTATATTGATTTTCTAGTAATTTATAAGATTTTCTAGCATTTTATATTGATTTTCTAGTAATTTATAAGATTTTCTAGCATTTTATATTGATTTTCTAGTAATTTATAAGATTTTCTAGCATTTTATATTGATTTTCTAGTAATTTATAAGATTTTCTAGCATTTTATATTGATTTTCTAGTAATTTATAAGATTTTCTAGCATTTTATATTGATTTTCTAGTAATTTATAAGATTTTCTAGCATTTTATATTGATTTTCTAGTAATTTATAAGATTTTCTAGCATTTTATATTGATTTTCTAGTAATTTATAAGATTTTCTAGCATTTTATATTGATTTTCTAGTAATTTATAAGATTTTCTAGCATTTTATATTGATTTTCTAGTAATTTATAAGATTTTCTAGCATTTTATATTGATTTTCTAGTAATTTATAAGATTTTCTAGCATTTTATATTGATTTTCTAGTAATTTATAAGATTTTCTAGCATTTTATATTGATTTTCTAGTAATTTATAAGATTTTCTAGCATTTTATATTGATTTTCTAGTAATTTATAAGATTTTCTAGCATTTTATATTGATTTTCTAGTAATTTATAAGATTTTCTAGCATTTTATATTGATTTTCTAGTAATTTATAAGATTTTCTAGCATTTTATATTGATTTTCTAGTAATTTATAAGATTTTCTAGCATTTTATATTGATTTTCTAGTAATTTATAAGATTTTCTAGCATTTTATATTGATTTTCTAGTAATTTATAAGATTTTCTAGCATTTTATATTGATTTTCTAGTAATTTATAAGATTTTCTAGCATTTTATATTGATTTTCTAGTAATTTATAAGATTTTCTAGCATTTTATATTGATTTTCTAGTAATTTATAAGATTTTCTAGCATTTTATATTGATTTTCTAGTAATTTATAAGATTTTCTAGCATTTTATATTGATTTTCTAGTAATTTATAAGATTTTCTAGCATTTTATATTGATTTTCTAGTAATTTATAAGATTTTCTAGCATTTTATATTGATTTTCTAGTAATTTATAAGATTTTCTAGCATTTTATATTGATTTTCTAGTAATTTATAAGATTTTCTAGCATTTTATATTGATTTTCTAGTAATTTATAAGATTTTCTAGCATTTTATATTGATTTTCTAGTAATTTATAAGATTTTCTAGCATTTTATATTGATTTTCTAGTAATTTATAAGATTTTCTAGCATTTTATATTGATTTTCTAGTAATTTATAAGATTTTCTAGCATTTTATATTGATTTTCTAGTAATTTATAAGATTTTCTAGCATTTTATATTGATTTTCTAGTAATTTATAAGATTTTCTAGCATTTTATATTGATTTTCTAGTAATTTATAAGATTTTCTAGCATTTTATATTGATTTTCTAGTAATTTATAAGATTTTCTAGCATTTTATATTGATTTTCTAGTAATTTATAAGATTTTCTAGCATTTTATATTGATTTTCTAGTAATTTATAAGATTTTCTAGCATTTTATATTGATTTTCTAGTAATTTATAAGATTTTCTAGCATTTTATATTGATTTTCTAGTAATTTATAAGATTTTCTAGCATTTTATATTGATTTTCTAGTAATTTATAAGATTTTCTAGCATTTTATATTGATTTTCTAGTAATTTATAAGATTTTCTTATTTAATATATATGAGATTCGTATATTGGGCCCAGTATTTCTACACAACATGTTCCCATTTGAGAGGTTCTTCGCTGTCCTAAAGAAGTATGTCTGTAATCGTTCTCGTCCAGAAGGATGCATTGCTAAGGGATACGAAACAGAGGAGGTCATTGAATTCTGTGTTGACTTTGTCAACGATCTTATGCCGATTGGTGTGCCCGAATCACATCATGAGGGGAGACTTGGTGGAAAGGGCACACTAGGGAAAAGATCGATGGTAATCAAGGACATGGAGACATTTCGTAAAGCGCACCTCACAGTTTTGCAACAATCAACCTTAGTTGCTCCGTACATCGAGGAGCACATAAAGATTCTCTAGGACAAAAATCCAGCAAAGTCTGCAGCCTTTATTCAGCGGATGCACAATACTACTTTCGCCGCTTGGTTGCGAGAGCGTCTGATGGGTGTCGAGGGCATTGATGCGCAGCTAGCTTTTGTAGCTAGGGGTCCATCGACCACGATCTTAAAATTCCAAGGATACGACATCAATGGGTATACATTTTACACAAGAGCCCAGGACAAGAGGAGCACCAACCAAAACAGTGGAGTCCGAATCGACGCGACAGACACCAATGGCAATACTAACTCATACTATGGTGTCATAGAGGAGATATGGGAACTAGAGTACGGACCTTTGAAGATCACACTATTTAAGTGTCAATGGGTGAAGCTGACTGCAGGAGGTGTTACAGTTGATGAGTATGGAATGACGTTAGTGGACCTAAACAAGATTGGGTTTCTAGACGAACCGTTCGTCCTAGCCAAAGATGTCACACAAGTTTTTTATGTAAAGGACATGGCTAGCAGACCAAAGAAAGGGGCGGATAAGAAAGGGGTGGGTAAGCAATTGGACCCACCACAAGACGAGCCAAAGAGTCATATTGTTCTTCCTGGAAAAAGAAAAATCGTAGGAGTTGAGGACAAGACGGATGAAGATTATGATATGCTCGATGGGCTGCCTCCATTCTCGATGGCTGCTGACCCAAGCATCCTGTTAGCGGCGGAGGAGACACCCTATCTACGGTGTGATCACAATCAAGGAACATTCGTAAAGAGGAAGTTTATTAGTGTCCGAGTAAACGATGATTACGTGTAATTTAATTGCACTATGTTCTAGAAATTCATATTTATATAAATGACATCGTGTATTTGTCATGCATTTATGTGGTTTTAGTTTTTAACAATTTGACATATGATCCATCAAAAGATATGACCATCCGAAGCCCATCTTTCGTGAAATGTAGCAAGTGGCCAATCAATGAAACCAAATGTTAATTCCTACGATTTTCTAGAATTTTCTATTATTTTCTAATATTTTCTAGTAACTCCCACTGTTTTCTAGAATTTTCTAATAATTTTAAAGGGCTTTGTTTTCTACAAAATTATTATTTAGAAATAAAGAGCTTCATTTAATAATTACTAGAAAATGAAAGCAAATGGTAATTCCTACGGTTTTCTAGGATTTTATATTAATTTCTAATATTTTCTAGTAACTCCTACTGTTTTCAAGAATTTTCTAACAATTTTAAAGAGCTTGGTTTTATTTATTTACGAATAAAGTAAAGTAATAGAAATGGAGATTGTAACTTCCCCATTGCATTTGATCAAGTCGGTCCGCTAATAACTTTGTAAGAAGTTATTTTTCTGTGGGCCAAATCATTCACCTTATCTACAAAGGGGCTCTACCGGGTAGATCCAACACCCGGTGCTAAAGTTGCCCAGGATTTTAGTTCCCGCCCTGGGCACCTCTTTAGCACCGGGTGTGCTTACACCCGCTGCTAAAGTCTCATTATCACCGGGTGTTGTATCCACCCGGTGCTAATGTGGTGGCCTTTAGCACCCCGGACACCACATTAGCACCGGGTGTGCTTACACCCGGTGCTAAAGACTCATTAACACCGGGTGTTGTATCCACCCGGTGCTAATGTGATGGCGTTTAGCATCCCGGGCACCGCATTAGCACCGGGTGTGCTTACACTCGGTGCTAAAGACTCATTAGCACCGAGTGAGAGTAAGACCCGGTGCAAATGAGCCTTTAGCACCGGGTCTTACCCTCACCCGGTGCTAAAGGC
>OAMR01000822.1:17685-33586 GCA_900205405.1 Echinochloa crus-galli
AGTGGACACCAATCGGTACACTGATACTAGTGCCACTGACCTTGTGACACGAGAATTGGAGAAGCTACAAGTGGGAGACAAGTACAATGGTGGAGATCAGATCCATACAACCAGTGGTTCAGGTATGGACATTAGTCATATTGGTTGTACTACTGTTCATACCCCTAAACCTAATATTCATCTCAACAATATTCTATATGTTCCTGAAGCAAAGAAGAATCTTGTATCACTTATTTTGTATTAAATGTTTATTAATTGCACATTTGTTGTCTTCAATTCCATGGAATTAATATTTCTAATTATTTGTAAATTATAGATGATGAGGCTGCAAGAAGATAGACTTGATGAAGAGAGAATAGACGCAATTGCAGAACAGCTCATTGGATGGATTTGGGACGAGGTCGTTAATCCCCGTGGAAAATTCCATCTCCCCCTGGAGGATGCGTCGTCAAGTCGTTCCTCTAGTCGGATTTCTTAATTTGTAATATACAGCTCAAATATATATAGTTCAAATATATATATATACAGTTCAAAATTATAATATATATATCTTCTATTTTGATTATATGTCTAGCTAATATGAATATATAGTACTACATGCACGGCAGCTGAATACATGTTTGAATACGTATCATAATATTTATATAAACATATATAAACGTACCAAAAAAATCCAAATACTTTAGCACCGGTTGTATACACCAACCGGTGCTAAAGGCCCTCCTATACCCGCTGTGTAGGCAGGGCCTTTAGCACCGGTTGGTGTTTAGAACCGGTGCTAAAGGCCCCCTTTAGCACCGGTTATTCTACCCGGTGCTAAAGGGTACCCCTGTAGCACCGGAAGTTTAGCACCGGTTGGGAATCCGGTGCTAAAGCCCGTTCCCAACCGGTGTGGATGTGAGGTTCTCTGGTAGTGTTTAATCGTGCACTCGTGACCAGAAGCCTCCGTTCCTCCCCATGATTTGCTCCATAGCCATGTGACCCCTATGAAAGCACGTCGTCGGATGCGATGACTATAAATGGCGATCGCGCGCGGCGCACTGCGATGTGTTCTTCGATTCATTTCCTGGTCCTGCCTATAAATACAGAATCGGTGGAAGCGATGCAACCATTTGTTGTACAAAGAACACAATTCCTCGTTTGATGGACTAGTACACAAAATGTGAGTTTTTCAACAAGAATCCAAATAAATGATAGAGATGGGTTCTTTAATGAGAGCTGTTTTACAACGATTGAAGAGGTACCAACCGATACCTGAAAGTATCTAGTGTAAATCAATGGTTGGTCCTACTATTTTTGATATCTGATGCCACAAATTTGGTACCTCTATTTAGATACCTCTAGGTACTTCTTTTTTTGTTTCCACCATCTGATTTCTCTGAACGGATGGCTCTAATTAATCCAATCATTTTAAAATTCCTCATTTATGAATGAGGCCAAGCAAATAGACAAGACGTAACAAGGTCGTTGACGTAAAGTTATTCAGTGCTACGAGGATAGTTGCTTAGGTTGTCGGGGGTGTTTCTAGCTGTTTTGGTTCTTTTTGTTAGTGTCACTGGCCTGCAGTGGTTTTTATTTTATTTTAAATCTAGTTGTTTTCGTTGTGCTGTAGTTGTGCTAAGGGTCGAAGTGGCATTGTTGTTCTTACCTTTTCTTCTTCTAATAAAAATTAGGCGGAATAGTCGTTATCGTCCTTAAGCTATTAACCGAGGCTCAATTTCGCCTCTGAACTCGCAAAATGGTCGTTACAGTCCTTAAACTTTCTTGCGTGGTTCAATTTCGTCCTATGTCCTACCTGTCGTGTCATATTGGCGCGCCTCATCAGCATCCAATCAATTAGGGTTTGCAAAATACACTTTCAACTGCATATATCCATATATCTAACATCCACATGCGCTTGAAGTTTGTAAGACTATTTTTTTCTTATCTTGAATGAAAAAGGTATGAAATGACTTCACTATAATTTACTTGTCTTTTTTGACGATTATGTAAAATAGTGGGACTATGAGAAGGAGAAATGAGATATGACTCTCATTCTTGGCATAATGTAAAAAGAAGAGTGTGATAAAAAAGTTACTTTAAGACCACTTGAAACTCTAGTCGGATGATGACATGACACGTCAACATGGCATGACACGGAGGATGAAGAATAAAATTGAGTCATGTATCAAAGTTTGAGTACTTAAACGACCGTTTTGATAGTTTAGGGATGAAGCTGAGCCTCGTCTTATAGTTCGAGGATGAAATTGACTATTCCACCTAAAAATTACAGCAAAACTCTTACGGTTTCGTTCAAAAAAATAAAAAATAATATAAAATCAACTAAGTACCGGAAGCTCTCACAAGCTTGGATAAAGTAGGCTTGTACAAAAGTAGATGGCCGGCGTTTAAACTTGCATGCGCGGCGATATACTTATCTCTGTTCTCATTCTGCCCAATGTGTATACATCGATGAGCAGTGGAGACTGCGGGTTCAAGAACGTGAACCTGCCCAATGCGTGTATACATCATGCGGCAACCAGCTCCTGTTCATGGATGGCAAGGGCTGCGGCTCCTGCTACGAGGTACGTACATCACTTGCATTGGTCAGAGATTCAATTTCCAATTTTTAAGAATGATACGACGTTTGTGCTGCCGCCTGCCCTCGTGGAAATGGAATCCACCGAGAAAGCTAAGCAAGCCAAAGTTTCGACTTTTGAGTTTTGACTAACTCCATTTGCCGCTTTGCCATTTTCAGATACGAAGCAACGGACACCCTGCGTGCTCCGGCGTGCCGCAGACGGTGATCATCACCGACATGAACTACTACCCAGTGGCCAAGTACCACATCGACCTCAGCGGCACAGCGTTCGGGGCCCATGGCCAAGCCAGGCCGCAGCGAGAGCACCGGTAGCGGTCCCCACGCTAAAAAATATATGTAACTAGTGGAATTTGAACACATAACCTCTTGTATGGTCTCACGCACAGCCACCTAGCCACTCTAACTACGTAGTACATGTGATTGAATGTGTAATGTTTTCTATTTATTGTAACTCGTGAAACACCCTCACCCGGACTAAAGACCCAAGTCACCCTTTTAGTCTCGGGTGAAACCACCACCCTTTCTCAGTTAGATGCTCCAACCGGACTAAAATGTCATTCCGGACAAAAAAAATACGAACAGGGACTAAAAGTTTATTTATCTCGGACCAAAACTTAACTGGGACTAAAGGGGTGGATGGAAAATCATTTTTCTACCGATGGAGCTCCGCCACGCCGGCATCATCGACATCCAGTTCAAGAGGTCTGTAACATTGCACTGCACGTTGCTCAGACCTCAGAGCAACAGAACCACAAACCCACGATCTTCCCTGCCTAAAAATTAAGAATATAAGCTCGACCGTTTATACTTAAGGTGCAAATGAAGTCCTATTGTACTTTTGCTCAGCAAACTCTAACGAAAACGACCGTTTTTCTTTCTTTGATTGGGCCCCAAGTAGATTTGTTGAAAACGTCAGTAGTTTGAGGACTGTGCCTGTGCAAGACTAATGGAAACATGCCACATGCAGAGTGCCCTGCAACTACCCCGGGCAGAAGGTGACCTTCCACGTAGAGGACGGCTCGAATCCCGTCTACTTGGCGGTGCTCGTCGAGTTCGAAGACGGCGACGGCGACGTGGTGCAGGTGGACCTCATGGAGGCCATCTCGGGGTCGTGGACGCCGATGCGCGAGTCGTGGGGATCCATCTGGAGGCTGGACTCGGACCACCGGCTGCAGGCGCCCTTCTCGCTGCGCATCACCAACGAGTCCGCCAAGGCGCTGGTGGCCAATCAGGTCATCCCGGCCAACTGGGTGCCAAATACCTACTACCACTCCATCATCCAGTATTAGCTCTGCTGCAGCACACAACGATTCGGTGTCATTGGCTTGAGTGCTCGATTAACCTTGTATTTTATTGCATCGTTGCAAGGTGACTGAGGTGCCTTCCTGCCTTAGTAAAAATAATTGATGGAACGACTTCACCTCTAGAATCTAGAATCGCTCGAGATTTTATTATACGGTACATACTCGTACGAGTCCTATGCGAGTACATGTGGAGTCCTACCCAAACTATATGTCCTAGTCTTATTCTATTATAACTCATACTTTAACATTCTCCCTCAGTCGTAGCGAGAGCGAAGTGAACGATACCAACTGAATTTGAAGTCCTGTACTTCCATCGTCTTCCTCACTTCGCCATTGTCAATTACGTTCCAGATGGATGGTCCGGCCCTAGACGGTGCCTCCGTCCCCTTGTGGTGCCGTCCCTTATCTCTCCTCTATTCCCTCCCAGAGTCGTAGCGAGTGTCATAGATGACATGCGCTCTTTGACTGGAGTTTGTCAATGATGCGTTGTTGAAGGCGTAGTCGATTATGATGACGTAGCCATGGTCGATGTAGTGGTCGTCGTCAACGTAGCCGCACATAGCCAGAAGCGCAAAAAAAATCTGCGTATGTCGTAAAGATGGAACTGCAATCATAGATTATGCACCTTGCATATATCAGAGGATGTCATTGGTGGCTTCTTGCATATGTCAGAGGACGATTGTGTCTTGCATATATCAGATGAGTCCGTCATGAGTGCCTTGCATATGTCATAGGACGATTGAGTCTTGCATATGTCAGAGAACGATTGGGTCTTACGTATATCAGAGGATGGTTGCGTCTTGCATATGTCAGAGTACGATATGTTGATGCAGTCTTTTGTCGTCGTAGACGACGCGGTCGTTGCCGTCGTCGATGAAACGTCTTGCACAATTGCTTGTCAGAGGACGCGGGATGTCCACCTTATGGACGAAGTGGCGACGGTATGTTGATGCAGACCATGTTGATGTAGACCTTGGCGACGCAGCAGATGAAAAAAAACTAATCTAATCTATATTATATAATATTTTGGAGGCTATCTAGCTAATATATGCGACGCACCGCGGAGACTAGAGATTTGTATCCCTAGCGTGGTGCGAGCGGAAGACGTGGTATATTCTAAGAATTGAGTGATGTTGGTTTTATGGCTGTGATACTATGTAGAAATAATTGATGGAACGACTTGACCTCTACGATCTCTTGAGATTTTATTATATAATTCAGACTCATACGAGTCCTGTACGAGTACATGTAAAGTTCTACTCAAATTACATATCATAGTCCTGTCATATTACAACTCATATTCTGACGTAAGTGACGAGAGTGAGACATCGTGTGTCCGGCTATGCCGTGGGGATTGCTGTGTGTCCGCAAGAGATTGACGAGTGGGAGAAATAGAGGAGGCAGGTTAGCATGTGCTTTCCCGCCCACTGTCGATGCATGTACCAGTCTGATCAAGGTTATAAATTAAACTAGTTTTTCACGGTTTAAAATATACTCGGACCATCTCGACCGATCGTATGTTTATCAAGGTGATCCACTTTTCGTTAATTAAATGACGAAACTAAAATACCCTTGCAAAAGGATTTACATGGTTGAACGTAAAACATGGGTGGGGGAAATTACACATTTTGTAACGGCAAAAAATGGAAAATATGGTTCAGACATCATGAAAAGTGCCAATTTTTTGCATTGGTCACTAATATAGAGGTCAAAAGTGTGTGACGTATTTAGAATCACTAGGGGTGGTATAAATACTTTGTATGACATCTATACTTATATATTTATGCGTTCCGTGCAGTTATATTAGTCTCTGCTTTACTTCCGAAGTCTTTGCTCCAAAGATGAGATTTCTCTCTTCCTGTGGAAATCGAATTGATACCTATGATGAAATAATGTCTTTCAAATAGTTTGATCATCCCAAAACCTCATACTATTATTCAGTCCAGGGTGCCAAAGAGATGCACCGTAGGAATCATGCAGGTTAGAAATCTAGGAATTTTTTGGTATATTTTAATTTAAAAAATTAACAGTAAATTTATGATGACAGTTAGTGATCTTGTGACAGCAGAGTACGCGCGTGTGTTCAAGTTAATTCTTCTAACTGACATGAACAACAACATAAACCAGAATAAGGTTTGGTTTAGAATGTATCCAGGGGCGGGGCCAGTGCCGGAGGCACCGGATACGTCGTCACCAACTGGAGTATTAGTGTTAATTATACTCGACTGGCCTTGTTCGAAGTAGTCGATCTAAGACGATGCAATGGCGAGTTTATGCAGTGGAATCCCTCGAACGGCCTTCTGGAAGTAGTCTTTCGGGGTCTCCGGGAAGTAGTCGTTCACTTGACGAAGATGAACGTCGGGAAGTAGTTGTTCGCTTGATGAAGACAGATACCGAAGTAGTCGTTCAAGTCGAGAAAGAAGGCCACCTGGAAGTAGTCGTGGGAGCGAGCAGTCGCGTAGTTGTATGCTCCCAAAAACCTTATTGCCTGCCTATCCCAAGCAGGATCACACGACAGGGAGGTTCAGCGGCTTCTGCTCATGCAAGCAGTGTATGCGCAAAGCTCACATTGGGAATACAAGAGAGCAGAAAAACTACGAGGGAGAAAGGAAGAGATCTCCTTAGCAGGAGTACCAGAGAAGTTTGAGAGAGTGTGTTCTTGCCGAGGAGGAGGCTCCTTATATAGGAACACAGAAGGAGAGCGGGATGAACCTAGACAGTGCTCAGCCAGCAATGGCCATGAATTGTCATTAAACGTTAGTTACCGGTCCTCTGAATAATGGCTCTGAATACCGCAATTATTGGTCACCAGACTAATGGAAGTAACGTCCATGACTTAATGACTGGCATTAATGGCAAAATGTTCACCACGTCAAGTCACGTTGAGGCTCGGCTCGGCCACGAGCCCGGCACGACGAGTGAGCGAATGCGCTTATGGCACACCCTTCTCCTCTTTTCAACATCACAAGCGGTACACAGCTGGTCCACGTTGGTTAGGATTCTTTTTTGACTCTCCATTTGGGATTTAATACCAATAACTCCCCAACATTTACTAGTGGACCTTTTAATTCTTATTGGCTAATTGAGACTAATATGGGCCCTAGCTCAATTAATCCAACAATTTCTTGGTAGCTCACGTCGTGACTATCCAATTATCAAATGAAAGAGATATCTTTAGTTGCCGCTTAATCAACACGATTTTTTACAGTTCGTTCTACGTATCAAGCGCTAGTTGCAGGCAATGTTGTGCCTCATAATCATATTATATGGAAGCTAAAAATTCTCTCAAAATTAAGATCTTTTTGTGGTACATGATTTGAGGAGTAACTTTAACCAAAAATAATTTAGCAAAGAGGCTGTGGAAAGGAAGTATTGAATGTTACTTTTCTAATTTGAACGAGTCAATACAACATATTTTCTTTGATTGTCAGAATGCTAAGTTATTTGGAGACTAGTGCAAGTTCCATTTCTTCTTCCTCGTCCTTTAAACGTGAACCACATGTTTACGGACGGGCTATAAGGAGTTGAAAGAAAACTAAAGCATCAAGCCTTGGTGGGGGCATGTGCCATTTGTTGGGAAATTTGGCTTAGCCAAAATGATGAGACTTTTAACCATACAAAAGCTTTCTGTTCTATCCAGATGGTTTTCAGAGGAATGCATTGGATTCGCTTTTGATCCCTGCTGCAAAACGAGGAAGAGAGACCCTGAATAAACTGGGGCTGTTGTGTGCTTGAGACATTAGTGATGGAAATCTTTCAAATGGTTGTTACTGTATTAATAGACTTTCATGTTCTTGAAATAAGTTTGAAGGTTGTTTAAACGCTTGTTTATTCAGTTGGACCTTTAAGTGTAATGTTGTAATAATGAACAACTATATGGATTGATACACGCTGAAATATTAAAACATATTTTCATTTCTAAAAAAAGGCAACAACAGTACCGGAGCTTTTTTGTACGGAGTCAAAGGAAAGACCTCTGACCTATTAGTCGTCTATGATTTGGAAAATCAGAAAGGGCATGGTTTTAGTACAGAAGGTTCTGTGACTGACCCATTAGGTAGTTCGCTTTTCTGAATTATAAGCCCCAAAGAACACACACAGCAACAAACAGTTCCCTTTTAGATGTGATCCAATTCATTGCTTTAGACAAAGTCGTCCCTTGAAGTGATTGGGCAAAAATTGGAACCCAACCAAGAAGGACTCGATGACTGCTGAATTCTTGCCGTGATCATTGCGACTGGCATCAAACTCTCTCAGGCGTCCTCCAATGATACCAGCTCAGCTAGCCATGTTAGTTTTTGTCTATGTAGAAGGTTGGGAAATATGAGACATCTCTTGTTCAAGATATTAGAGACAGTACGTCTCATGCACGTAACCCTAAATCGTGTGAGGCTAACTCGTAAGGCTTTGTAGATATAAGAGCTAGTATATAACTCTTTACTGATAAATGACAATGTAAAAGTGCATCTTGCCATATAATCAATTTTGGTGATTAATGATAATAGAAATGTGGATATAATGCTTTGTATGAGATATGCAAAATAATACAAAAAGGAAAGAAAAGAAATGTGAAAGGAAGGTGCCCAATTCTTGTCTCTATGATGGTGAATGCTATTGAAGGATATAAATTTCATTTTTTTGGTTTGAATTTGAGTATATAACCACCGTACTATCAAGAGGGACAGGTAATCGTGGAATCATATGATTTTGATGCTCATATAACATCCTCAAACCTACTCTCAAAATCCTTGCACATCATTACATACACATCTAGCTTGTGCAGCTTTACTGCCGGACATTTCCGGTAATTGGCGGAAATTTCCGACCCGATGAACACCGTACATCTCCGAGCCATTGAACGCGTTGACCTTCCACCTGAAATTTCCGTCAATTGGCGAAAATCTCCGGCAAATGCGACGGAAATTTCCGGTGATCTTAGTCGGAAATTTCCAGTATTACTCGCCCCAACGGTCACATTTATGAGTGAGCTATATATACCCACTCCCACTCCACATAACTAAGCTTTTGGCATTCTTGACGAACTCTAACCTCTCTCAAGCACCTTAGAGCTCTTCTAACACCCCTTGCTTTGATTTCCAAGTGTGTGGTGGTGTGTTGGTGAGGGATTTGAGCAAAGTGATTCAAGCTTCATCCTCTCCCTCTCTTGAGCATCAAGTTCGTGGTTTTCGGTGATCTCGTTTGTTACTCTTGGGGTTTCATCCCCTAGACGGTTAGGCGTCACCGAGAGCATCCAAGCCAAGCTTGTGGATTCACCTCGGAAGTTTGTATTACCCCATCCTTTGTGGATTTGCTAGTAAGTACGCTTAGCTCCTTTGTGGTGACTAAGTGAAGGAAAGTGGCTTGGAGTATATAAGCCCGCCTTCTGTAGACCCTCAACGGAGACGTAGCCTCCTGTGTGGAGGTGAACTTCGGGATAAATCTTGTATGTCTGTTGCCATTTGTGGTCTTCGCGTTCTTCGAGTTCATATAGTTCTTGCAAGCAACTTTACTATTTCGTCTCGATCTATATATTTGCGAAGCTCTTGTTGCAGGTGAAGGTACAATAGGGTTATTTACTTCTAGAACAACAAATTGATTCATATAAATTATTATTGTTGCTTGTATTTATCCTGTGATTCATCATTCTCGCTTGTCACTGGAAATCTCCGGTAGTAGGCGGAAATTTCCGGTAATTGACGGAAATTTCCGGTGGCTACCGCATATTCCGGCTTATCTAACATTTTGCCGAGTTTGTTGTGATAATTTTCACTTTGCCTATTCACCCCCTAGGCTTAGTGTTGATCCTTTTACCATGTATCTTACACGATATATAAGCTATCAACTGACGTAATCAATGGAGGAGGCCTCACTTCAGTCACTTCAAGTGACATCGCACCTAATATAGGAAAGCTACACGGTATATAGAACTACGCACAGAGACTTAGATCACATGAGCTTTGGTTTTAACCTTTTTGGGTATAAAAAAGGTATATAGCCTTTAATTCAAACTTTCGGTATTAAGCTCCTATGCTGGAGAAAATTTAGGCCTTGTTTAGTTCCCAAAATTGGGAGTCAAATTTGGGTCTTTTGGAGTGCGTGCGCTACTGTAGCATTTGGTTTGTATGTGTGAAAAATTGTCCAAAAATTGATTAATTAGGCACAAAATGTTCGTCTCGTAGAGTACAACAAAACTGTGCAATTAGTTTTTAATTTTATCTACGTTTAGTACTCCATGCATGCTATGACATTTTGATGTGATGAGAATCTTCTTTTTGCATAGTGAACTTTGGGGGTAGTTTTTGTGAACTAGCCCTTGTTTAGATCCAAAGTTTGGGATTGCAAGCTTTGAGTTTTGTAATCATTGCGCACTGTAGCATTTCGTTTGTATGTGTGAAAAATTGTCCAAAAATTAATTAATTAGGCTCAAAATGTTCGTCTCCTAGAGTACAACAAAACTGTGTAATTAGTTTTTGATTTCATATATATCTCTGGTACTCCATGCATGTTATGATATTTTGATGTGATGGGAATCTTCTTTTTGCATAGTGAAGTGCCATTGTTGGGAAATTTGGCTTAGCCAAAATGATGAGACTTTAACCATACAAAACTTCTGTTCTATCCAGATGGTTTTCAGAGGAATGCATTGGATTCGTTTGATCCCTGCTGCAAAACGAGGAAGAGAGACCCTGAATAAACTGGGGCTGTTGTGTGCTTGAGACATTAGTGATGGAAATCTTTCAAATGGTTGTTACTGTATTAATAGACTTTCATGTTCTTGAAATAAGTTTGAAGGTTGTTTTAAACGCTTTTTATTCAGTTGGACCTTTAAGTGTAATGTTGTAATAATGAACAACTATATGGATTGATACACGCTGAAATATTAAAACATATTTTCATTTCTAAAAAAAGGCAACAACAGTACCGGAGCTTTTTTGTACGGAGTCAAAGGAAAGACCTCTGACCTATTAGTCGTCTATGATTTGGAAAATCAGAAAGGGCATGGTTTTAGTACAGAAGGTTCTGTGACTGACCCATTAGGTAGTTCGCTTTTCTGAATTATAAGCCCAAAGAACACACACAGCAACAAACAGTTCCCTTTTAGATGTGATCCAATTCATTGCTTTAGACAAAGTCGTCCCTTGAAGTGATTGGGCAAAAATTGGAACCCAACCAAGAAGGACTCGATGACTGCTGAATTCTTGCCGTGATCATTGCGACTGGCATCAAACTCTCTCAGGCGTCCTCCAATGATACCAGCTCAGCTAGCCATGTTAGTTTTTGTCTATGTAGAAGGTTGGGAAATATGAGACATCTCTTGTTCAAGATATTAGAGACAGTACGTCTCATGCACGTAACCCTAAATCGTGTGAGGCTAACTCGTAAGGCTTTGTAGATATAAGAGCTAGTATATAACTCTTTACTGATAAATGACAATGTAAAAGTGCATCTTGCCATATAATCAATTTTGGTGATTAATGATAATAGAAATGTGGATATAATGCTTTGTATGAGATATGCAAAATAATACAAAAAGGAAAGAAAAGAAATGTGAAAGGAAGGTGCCCAATTCTTGTCTCTATGATGGTGAATGCTATTGAAGGATATAAATTTCATTTTTTTGGTTTGAATTTGAGTATATAACCACCGTACTATCAAGAGGGACAGGTAATCGTGGAATCATATGATTTTGATGCTCATATAACATCCTCAAACCTACTCTCAAAATCCTTGCACATCATTACATACACATCTAGCTTGTGCAGCTTTACTGCCGGACATTTCCGGTAATTGCGGAAATTTCCGACCCGATGAACACCGTACATCTCCGAGCCATTGAACGCGTTGACCTTCCACCTGAAATTTCCGTCAATTGGCGAAAATCTCCGGCAAATGCGACGGAAATTTCCGGTGATCTTAGTCGGAAATTTCCAGTATTACTCGCCCCAACGGTCACATTTATGAGTGAGCTATATATACCCACTCCCACTCCACATAACTAAGCTTTTGGCATTCTTGACGAACTCTAACCTCTCTCAAGCACCTTAGAGCTCTTCTAACACCCCTTGCTTTGATTTCCAAGTGTGTGGTGGTGTGTTGGTGAGGGATTTGAGCAAAGTGATTCAAGCTTCATCCTCTCCCTCTCTTGAGCATCAAGTTCGTGGTTTTCGGTGATCTCGTTTGTTACTCTTGGGGTTTCATCCCCTAGACGGTTAGGCGTCACCGAGAGCATCCAAGCCAAGCTTGTGGATTCACCTCGGAAGTTTGTATTACCCCATCCTTTGTGGATTTGCTAGTAAGTACGCTTAGCTCCTTTGTGGTGACTAAGTGAAGGAAAGTGGCTTGGAGTATATAAGCCCGCCTTCTGTAGACCCTCAACGGAGACGTAGCCTCCTGTGTGGAGGTGAACTTCGGGATAAATCTTGTATGTCTGTTGCCATTTGTGGTCTTCGCGTTCTTCGAGTTCATATAGTTCTTGCAAGCAACTTTACTATTTCGTCTCGATCTATATATTTGCGAAGCTCTTGTTGCAGGTGAAGGTACAATAGGGTTATTTACTTCTAGAACAACAAATTGATTCATATAAATTATTATTGTTGCTTGTATTTATCCTGTGATTCATCATTCTCGCTTGTCACTGGAAATCTCCGGTAGTAGGCGGAAATTTCCGGTAATTGACGGAAATTTCCGGTGGCTACCGCATATTCCGGCTTATCTAACATTTTGCCGAGTTTGTTGTGATAATTTTCACTTTGCCTATTCACCCCCTAGGCTTAGTGTTGATCCTTTTACCATGTATCTTACACGATATATAAGCTATCAACTGACGTAATCAATGGAGGAGGCCTCACTTCAGTCACTTCAAGTGACATCGCACCTAATATAGGAAAGCTACACGGTATATAGAACTACGCACAGAGACTTAGATCACATGAGCTTTGGTTTTAACCTTTTTGGGTATAAAAAAGGTATATAGCCTTTAATTCAAACTTTCGGTATTAAGCTCCTATGCTGGAGAAAATTTAGGCCTTGTTTAGTTCCCAAAATTGGGAGTCAAATTTGGGTCTTTTGGAGTGCGTGCGCTACTGTAGCATTTGGTTTGTATGTGTGAAAAATTGTCCAAAAATTGATTAATTAGGCACAAAATGTTCGTCTCGTAGAGTACAACAAAACTGTGCAATTAGTTTTTAATTTTATCTACGTTTAGTACTCCATGCATGCTATGACATTTTGATGTGATGAGAATCTTCTTTTTGCATAGTGAACTTTGGGGGTAGAATTTGGGATCTAAACAAGGGCTCATGTACTTCTTTACAAAACATGCGTTGCACGTGTTCTATTAAAAGAAGCTGGAATATATAATATATATATATATATATATATATATAGGAAAATCCATTCTACACGCGCGTGTAGCTACACCTACCTGTGTATCTCATGATACACGATGAATTTGATCCGACGAAAAGTATGTACATGTAGTATGTGATGATACTAGACTATCTGTGATGATATATACGTTGGGTATGTAAGCATACATTGAGAATTATGATCTATATGGAGATACAATTTTATATAGTATTATAAAGATATAATCAAAATATATTTAAAAATATGGTTGATTTTGAAATTTTTTCGTGTAACTCATTTTGAAGTATCTTAGAATTAGTATATGAACATACTAAAAATAATAAACTAGTATGTTGACATACGTACAATGATATTAGTATATGAATATATTCGACTTAGGATCGGAGGAGAGAACACACATTTTACAAGTACATTGCGAAGATTTTTATCCTAAGCGGATGAAGAGTGTCGAGTGACTGAATACAAACGAGTGGTGGCTCGATTTTTTTAGTAGATAGAAAAGGTAGATTTACCGTGAAAAAGATGAAGATCATGATGTGCGGAACTGAACTTGTTGTGCATCAAACAAAAAGGAGGAAGACGGGGGCAGATCAACGCTTTCGATAAGTTTTCCTTTCGGGACACGCCGATATAAGAGAGACGCCACAGATCGAAAAGAAGAAGATCCATGAAACTCCCGATTTCTTCGCTCGTCCAAACACTCGGAAACAGCCGGAAAGAGACGAAGCAACTGACGCATGATGAACCCAAGCAATCGCATGTGCGCGCGATCAAAGCCGGACGTCGACGGCTGCGCTGCGTGGCATGTGAGGTGCGGGCCACCGGACCTCCGGGAGCCCGGGCCCGGGCCGTTGAATACCTGGGCGAACCCGTACGTGGCGGCCGCCACGCGCTGTAGATGCCACCGTCAAGCTCTAGCACCAGATTTCCGGGCCTACTACGCCGTGGTCGTCGCGTTGGCTGAGCCCCAACGCTCCCCTCGTGCCCCGGCCTCGTTTCACGTGGGCGCCGCGGCGGGCGGCGACTATACATCGCCCGCGCGATTTTAACGCCTCTGTCGTCCACGTGTTTGCGCATTGGCCCGCGGGTTAATTTTGTTTTGGGCCGTTTCATGTTTACAGCCCAACAACAGATACCAGTCCAATAAAGCTTCCCCTCCATTGCATATTGATGGTCTGCTCACGCATGCTGCTTGCACAACGGTCCGCACGCTAATTTGTTTTGGGCCCTTGCATGCATGCTTGCACCTTATTTTCGATTTTTTGTTTGCTTTTCTTTGATTTCTTTTTTTATTTATTTCTCATTTTCATTTTTGTTTATATTCTATTTCTTTTTATTATTTCATTTTCTTATTTATTTTTCCATTCACTATCTTATTTTATTTTCTGTTTTTTATAATTTTGTTCTCGATTTTGGATGTTTTCTATTTCTATTTGCTTTACTATATCTTTTTTGTTTCACAACCGTTTCTATTTTTTATTATTTTATCTCTTTTCTGCTCTATTTTTTATTTTACCATGTGCAATAATTTGTTCGCAACGTGTACTCATTTGTTCTTCATGTGCAATAATTTGTTCGCAATGTTAATTCTTCTGTTCTCCATGTGGAGAAATTTGTTCGCAACGTGGACTCATTTGTTCTCCATGTACAGTAATTTGTTCGCAATGTGGACTTACATGTTCTCCATGTGCAGTAATTTGTTCGTAATGTGGACTTACATGTTCTCCATGTGCAGGAATTTATTCACAATGTTGACTTACATGTTCTCTATGTGCAGTAATTTGTTCACAATGCAGACTGATTTGTTCTCAATGTGCAGTAATTTGTTCGCAACGTGGATTCTTCTGTTCTCCATGTGCAGCAATTTGTTCGCACCGTGGACTAATTTGTTCTTCGTGTGCAGTAATTTGTTCGGAACGTAGATTCTTCTGTTCTCCATGTGCAGCAATTTTTTCGCAACGTGGACTTATTTGTTTTCGTTTGATAAAAAAATATTTGCAAAAAAATTTATCTAAATATAGTCAAGTGAGATCTTGTTTCGAAGATTTTATCACAATAAGCATTATGGTGCGATCAGAATTTAATTTGGATGCTTGGTTTAAGAGCAATGTTTTTTTCTAATCGCAAGCAAGTGACCTGACACGTCACGTGCATAACTTTTTCTACTGCTCACGTGCATAACTTTTTCTACTGCTCCACTCAGTAGGTGAGAGATGTACCGCCAAAATATAATCGGCCCACCATCAGCCCAATAAAAAAAATCTGAAGCGCGTCCATTCTTCGGGCGACGGGTGTCTCCGCCATCGCGCGGGTGATACCAGACCACTACCAGAATCCTTCACATCCGCCCGCCTCCTCCGCCTCGGCCATTTTTGGACCCGGTGCTGATGGGGCTTCAGCACCGGGTCCAACGGCTAGGAGCGGGGGCGGCGCGGAGGTGCGTCCGGGCGGACACATTAGCACCGGGTCGTGGAAAGACCCGGTGCTAATGTTCACCCTTTAGCACCGGGTGCAGCCACGACCCGGTGCTAATGTGCCCGAGGCCTTTAGCACCGGGTCGTGGCTGCACCCGGTGCTAAAGGGGGCGCATTAGCACCGCGTCTTGCTATGACCCGGTGCTAATGTCTTCGCCCTGACACATCTTCGC
>OAMR01000822.1:51518-66165 GCA_900205405.1 Echinochloa crus-galli
AACCGCCCGCGACGCCGCCTGCCATGGTGGCCGCTGCGCGGTCCCCAAGCTGGCCGCCGCAGCCCACCGCTGTGCCCCGCGCGGGCTGCCTCCGCTTTGGCCGCGGGCCGCCCACCGCCGGCCGCCGGTTGAGATGGAGAGGGAGGGGCGCGGCTGGGAGGCGATTGGAGGGAGCAGCGCGGGTCCAAGCCGGCGGAGGGGGGCTGCGCGGGTGCTCGCCGGCGGAGGGGACGGAGAGGGAGGGGCGGGGGTGCGAGGGAGAGGGAGGGGTGCGAGGAGGCCGCCGTCGCCGCTCCCGCCGACCCCGCAGCTGCTGCTTGCCGCGGATGCCGCCGCCCCGCTGCAGTGGAAGAGGGGGAGGAAGGGGAAGCCGGGGCCGCAGCGTAGGCGCGGCGGCCGGAGGAGGAGGCGTTGGCCATGGTGGCGAAGCTCGAGGGAGCGTAGGATGGGGAAGGGGAGAAGGTGGCCACAGCGGCGATGTGCTCGAGGGAGGCCGACAGGGAGGGAGGGGGCGAAGGAGAGAGAGGGGATGGAGAGAGAGGTAGGGTTAAAAAAATATATAACATGTGGGTCCCACGGTTGTTAGTTTGTATAGGGGATGACTATGGAGTACGACGAGTGCGGAGAAACTAAAACTGTACTGTATAATCTTGATGACCAGGACGGAATATTTTATTTAGGGGATGAGTTTGGAGTACGACGAGTGCGGATAGCCTTAGAGCATTTATTTTAATTTCTCGGTATATCACGCACACTGTGAGCAGTCTAATTGTCTTTGTAATATCTTCGTCCGTTATGTAGTCCCTGATGTATTTGGCCGGCGGTGAGACCCCGTTTGGTTCCAGAGACTAAATTTTAGTCCCTACACATCTAATGTAAAAAATACTAATTAAAAATATTAAATAAAGATTGATTAAAAAATTTATTACATAATTGAGGACTAATTTATGAGACGAATCTATTAAGTCTAATAGTCCATGATTTGACAATATAGTGCTACAGTAAATAATATGCTAAACATGTGCTAATGATGGATTATTTAGACTTATTAGATTCGTCACACGAATTAGCTCTTATTTATGTAATTAGTTTTATAATTAATCTATATTTAATACTTCTAATTAGCATATGTATATTCGATGTGACATGGACTAAACTTTAGTCCCTGGAACCAAACACCCTAGAGGTGGGGAGAGGTTGTTATTGGTGGGAGAATGAGAGAGAGGTTGGTGCCATGTTTCACTACACGACTACCGAGACAAGAAACTAGGTAACTGAGTTAAAGAAGTTTCATGGTGATAAAATTCCTCTCTCATACCATGAAATTCTTTATTCTCTCCTATGCCACATCAGCGTATTTAATGCCATAAAACTCCTCATGAAACCCCACTGAGAGTCTGAGACTGTCCTAAGAGCCTTCTATTTTCTTCTCTGTTTCAATATTTTCTCTAAATATGAAAGCCGAAATAAAACTACATATTCAACTGTCACTGAAACAAATTGTTGAATGTGTTGCTCGCTACTCTCCAAAATGATGAAAATATTATGTTGGTTCATACCAGAATATGAACCTAATAATAATGTGCGGTGCAAACCTTGAGGATATATATTTTCCACTATTTTTATTGAATTCAATCAATATCTAACGGTGGTTCAATATGCAAGCGAAATATCTAAGACTAGTTCTGTTGGATTAATTGGGCCTTGGCCCATTTAGTCTGAATTAATCGAAACAATTAAAAGGTCCGCTAGTGAAGGCTAGGGAGTTACATGACATAAATCCCAGATGGGAAGTCTATCTGAATCCTGACCAACTTAAATAGTAGACTAGTTATGGACTGCTTGTGAAGTTGGTAGGAGGAGAATGGTGTGCCACACGCGCGCGCGCTCGCTCGCCGAGCCGTGGCTGTGCCAAGCCAAGCCAAGCCAAGCCAAGCCGCGACGAGGTGAGGTGTGCTGAGCGTTTTGTCATTAATGACAGTTGGTGAAACTAGCCGTTGGTGAGTAACTCATGGTAGATGGCCGGTGAGAGTAACTAGTCGTTGGTGTGATGGCCGGTGATATTTAGTAGGCACTAATGTTTGGTTCACCCATCCTTGTCTTTGTGTGCCTATAAAAGGAGGCCTCTCCTTCCAGGCAAAAACACGACACAACTCTCTGGTATTCCTGTTCAGAAGACCTCTCCCTTCTCTCTCATTGTTTTGCTCCTCTCTCTTGTATCCCCAACGCATACTACTTGCGTGAGCAGAAGCCTTCGAACCCCCCTGCCTTATGATCATGCTCGAGAGGCAGGTGATAAGGTTTTTGGGGAGCGTACGAGTACGCGACTGCTCGCTTCCTGGACTACTTCCTGGCGCCCGTCTTCCTCACGTGCACATCTACTTCCTGGTGGCCGTCTTCATCAAGCTAAACGACTACTTCCTGGTGTTCGTCTTTGTCAACCTGAACGACTACTTTCAATAGGTCGTTCGAGGGACTCCACTGCATCGAATCAGATCAACTACTTCGAGCAAGGCCAGTCGAGGATGGTTAACACTATTCCTCCAGCTGGTAACGGCGCATCCGATGCCTTTGGTACCGGCCCCGCTTCTGGGTACATCCTAAACCAAACTTGGTTATGGTTTTCCTTGCTGTTCTTGTTAATTTGGAGATTTAACTGGAACACACGCACATGCTCTGGTGTCACAAGATCACTCACTGTTATCATTAAATCATTGCTAATCTCTGGAATTAAAATATACCGAACAATGTCTATATTTCTAACAATCCAAAAACCTTATTCTTGTAATAGGCTGCATCAATTAAACCAAATGCTTTTGATGGCTCAAATTACAAGCGTTGGTGCGAACGTTACATTGTGGTTGACATCGATGAACATTATGCATGTCGTACAGGAGAAGCCCGATCAGTTCACTCCTGAGGAGGAGCGAGCTTTCGTGGCGGCCGATAATCTGTTTTGAGGCGCCATCATAAGTGTTCTCGCTGAAAACCTTGTGGACACGTACCACTTGTTGCCAAGTGGTAAAGATGTTTAGGATGCGCTTGAGGCTAAGTTTGGGGCTTCTGATGCTGGTGGTGAGCTATACGTCATGGAACAGTTCTATGACTATAGAATGGTGGAAGACCGTTCTATGGTAGAACAGGCCCATGAGATTCAGGCGCTGGCTTAAGACCTTGAGAACTATAGAAAGGATGCTTCATGTCGGTTACTCAAAAAGTTTGTGGCAGGAGGTATTATTGCAAAGCTGCCACCTTCTTGGAGGGATTTTGCGACCTCTTTGAAACACAAGAGACAAGAGTTTACAATTGCCAGTCTCATCAACACTCTTGATATGGAAGAGAAGGCGAGGGAAAAAGACATACGTGGAAAAGAGATTGTTGGATCTTCTAGTGTCAACTTAGTGCAAAAGAAGAACTTCAATGCATCCAACAAGAAAAAGAACAAGCCCCAACAGAACCAAACAAAGACTAATCAAACTGCCCAATTCAAGAAGAAGAAGAAGCAGCAGACAGGGAAGTGTTACTGCTGTGGGAGTCTGGATCACTTCGCTAGAAAGTGTCCGCACCGCAAGGATAAGAACAATGGCAACAATGCCAACATGGTTGTTAGTGAGACTGCTGGAACATTGGGGTACGGTAATTTATTACCTACAGTTCTTGCAGTATGTCATTCATCTAATTGGTGGATTGATACAGGTGCTAATATCCATGTTTGTTCTGATATTTCCTTGTTTTCTTCTTATCAGGCAGGAGGGACTTCCTCCTTGTTGATGGAGAATGGATCACATGCGCGTGTTCTTGGTGTTGGTTCGGTCGATTTGAAGCTTACTTCAGGAAAGATCGTTTAACTGAGGAACGTGCAGCATGTCCCCACCATCAAAAAGAATCTAGTCAGCAGATCCCTTCTATGTAGGGACGGCTTTAAATTAGTCTTTGAATCCAATAAATGTATAATTTCTAAGTTTGGAAATTTTGTTGGAAAAGGTTATGATAGTGGAGGCTTGTTCCGTTTATCTTTGTCTGATGAATGTAATAAAGTTGTGAATCATGTTGCAAACGTTAATAGTGAATCTAATGTTGGGCATTCACGACTTTATCATGTTAATTTTGGTTGTACGATGCGTCTTGCAAACTTGAGTTTAATTCCGAAATTTACCTTAGTCAAAAATTTTAAGTGTCATGTGTGTGTTGAATCAAAACAACCTCGCAAGCCTCATCTGGCTGCTGAGGCGATGAACTTGGCACCTCTATAATTAATTCATTCTGATTTGTACAAAATGAATGACGTGTTGATAAAAGGTGGTAAAAAGTATTTCATAACTTTGATAGACGATTGTACTAGATTTTGCTATGTCTATTTGTTGAAGTTAAAAGATGAAGCGTTGCAATACTTTAAAATCTATAAAGTTGAGGTAGAAAACCAACTCGAGAGAAATATCAAAAGAGTTAGGTCTGATCGGGGTGGAGAGTATTTTTCTAATGTTTTCGTTATGTTCTGTGAGGAACATGGAATAATTCGTAAGAGGACGCCTCCCTATTCACCTCAGTCAAATGGTTAATGCCATGTTAGATACAGCGGGACTTTTCAAGAAATGGTGGGGTGAGGCTATATTGACTGCATGTCATGTCCTGAATCGTGTTCCTATGAGGAACAAAGAGATAACACCATTTAAAGAATGGTAAAATAAAAAGCTAACCCTTTCATATTTACGGACTTTGGGATGTTTGGCCAATGTTAATGTGCCCATAACCAAGAAACGTAAACTGGGACCTAAGACTGTAGATTGTGTCTTTCTTGGTTATGCTTTCCGTAGTGTGGGATATAGATTTTTAATAGTAAAATCTGGAGTACCTAACATGCATGTTGGTACAATTATGGAGTCCAAAGACGCTACATTTTTTAGGACATTTTTCCTATGAAAGAGGAAGTCAGCACATCTAATCATGAATTGTCTATCAATAAAGAACCTACTGCTTTAATAGAACACAATGAACAACCACATGAGAAAAATCCTGAGGAGGATGACAATGAAGCTCTCTCAGAAAGAGCAAAAATCCGTTGGTGATGATTTCATTGTGTACCTCGTGGATGACACCCTTAGAAACATTGAAGAGGCATATTTCTCTCCGGATGATGACTATTGGAATGAAGCAGTCCGGAGTGAGATGGATTCTATTCTGTCTAATGGTACTTGGGAGGTTGTGGAACATCCTTATGGGTGCAAACCTGTAGGATGTAAGTGGGTATTCAAGAAAAAGCTTAGGTTTGATGGTACGATTGAAAAATACAAGGCAAGGTTAGTGACTAAAGGCTATAATCAGAAAGAAGGATATGACTTCTTTGATACTTACTCACCGGTTGCCCGATTGACCACTATTCGAGTACTACTTTCCTTGGCTGCTTCTCATGGTCTTCTCATTCATCAAATGGACGTTAAGACAACTTTCCTAAATGGAGAGTTGGAGAAAGAGATCTACATGGATCAGCCAGATGGGTTTGTACTAGAGGGTCAAAAAGGAATGGTGTGCAAGTTAATAAAGTTCTTATATGGTCTTAAGCAAGCACCTAAGCAATGGCATGAGAAGTTTGACAGAACTTTAACGTCTGTCGGCTTTGTTGTGAACGAAGCTGACAAGTGTGTACTATCACTATGGTGGGGGCGAAGGAGTGATCTTGTGTCTGTATTTAGATGACATACTGATATTTGGTACGAACCTTAATGTGATTAAGGAAGTCAAAGAATTTTTGTCTCAAAATTTTGAGATGAAAGATTTGGGAGAGGCTGATGTGATCCTAAATATTAAACTAGTGAGAGAAGGTGATGGTGGGGTTGTCCTTACACAATCTCATTAGTTGGAGAAAGTCTTGAGTCGTTTTGGTTACAATGACTGCAAGCCAGCTCCAATACCTTATGATGCTAGTAATATATTGTGGAAGAACAAAAGAATAATGAGAGATCACCTGAGATACTCCAAGATCATTGGTTCACTGATGGACCTAGCTAGCACTACGAGACCCGATATCTCTTTTGCTGTGAGCAAACTGAGCCGGTTTGTGTCAAACCCGGGAGATGCTCATCAGGATGCTCTTGAACAGGTAATGTGCTTCTTGAAAGGTACTGGGGACTATGGAATTCACTATACCAAGTAGCATATGGTACTACAAGGTTACAGTGATTCAAATTGGATATCTGATGCAGATGAGATTAAAGCCACAAGTAAATTTGTGTTTACAATTGGAGGTGGCGCTGTCTCCCGGAAGTCTTGCAAGCAGACCATCTTAACGAGGTCAACTATGGAGGCAGAACTCACTGCATTAGACACCGCCACTGTTGAGGTCGAATGGCTTCGTGATCTCCTTATGGATCTGGCGGTAGTTGAAAAACTAATACTGGCTATTCTCATGAACTGTGAGAATCAAAGTGTGATTGTCAAGGTGAATAGTTCAAAGAATAACATGAAGTCCTCTAGGCATGTAAAGAGGCGGCTGAAATCTGTCAGGAAATTGAGAAACTCTGGAGTGATAGCCTTGGACTACATTGAAACGGCTAAAAACCTGGCAGATCAATTTATAAAGGGTCTTTCACGTAATGTGATCGACAACGCATCATGGGAATTGGGCTTGAGACCCATGTGTGTTACTCAGTAGTGGTAACATGTCCTATGTGATCGGAGATCCCGTGAATTAGGATGACGAAATAAGCTACTGTTTAACCGAGAAAAGAGAACATTTGAAAAAGTCTCATTCCAATGTAGATGCATTTCTCTTCTAAATCTGTCTGGCGGGTTGGTGAAAACCTTAATGTGATCCGAGTGGCTCAATGAGAGCAAAGATGTTAGCCTACAGAACATCTTAAATGATCACACCTATATGGGTTCGATTGCTAGTCACAATCTATGAGATAGGGTAATCTCTAGATACCTATGAAAGGCATGGAGTATGACTCATACGCTCCAACCCGAGGGATGCTTACAACAGCCTAGTACTGGTAATGGGCTCTAGTCAAGCTTGTTTGCACGAAACTGCCAATTCAAGGCATAGTCCATCGGTCAGTTGTGAACAAGTGTAGCTTTTGCCCTAAGTGGATGTTTAACTTAATAAATCTCCACCATAAGGCTGGTATATCAAAACAACAGTTGAGATGAGAATATTCTCTTGTGTATCTTGAAATTTTTGGTGGTGATTGTTGGATTAATTGGGCCTTGGCCCATTTAGTCTCAATTAATCAAAAGAATTAAAAGGACCACTAGTGAATGCTAGGGAGTTATAGGACTTAAATCCCGGATGGGAAGTCTATTTGAATCCTGACCAACTTAAATAGTAGACCAGCTGTGGACTGCTTGTGAAGTTGGCAGGAGGAGAAGGGTGTGCCACGCGCGCGCGCTCGCTTGCCGAGCCGTGGCCGTGTCGTGCCAAGCCGAGCCGCGACGCGACGAGGTGAGCGTTTTGCCGGTGAGAGTAACTAGCGTTGGTGTGATGGTCGGTGACATTTAGTAGGCACTGATGGTTGGTTCACCCATTGTTCTCTTTATGTGCCTATAAAAGGAGGCCTCTCCTCCCAGGCAAAAACACGACACAACTCTCCGGTATTCCTGTTCAGGAGACATCTCCCTTCTCCCTCATTGTTTTACTGCTCTATCTTGTATCCCCAACGCAAGCTTTGCACGCACACTGCTTGCGTGAGCAGAAGAATCCGAACCTCCCTGCCTTATGATCATGTTCGGGATAGTCAGACGATAAGGTTTTTGGGAGCGTACGAGTATGCGACTGGTCGCTTCCTGGACTATTTTCTGGCGTCCGTCTTCCTCACGTGCATGTCTACTTCCTGGTGGTCATCTTCGTCAAGTTGAACGACTACTTCCCGGTATTTGTCTTCGTCAACCTGAACGACTACTTCCAGTAGGCCGTTCGAGGGACTCCACTGCACCGAATCAGATCGACTATTTGAGTAAGGCCAGTCGAGGATGGTTAACATTATTCCTCCAGCTGGTAACGGCGCATCCGGTGCCTCCGGTACCGGCCCCGCCTTTGGGTACATCCTAAACCAAACTTGGTTCTGATTTTCTTTGCTGTTCTTGTTAATTTGAAGATTTAACTCGAATACATGCATGCTCTATTATCACAAGACCACTCACTATTATCATGAAATCATTGCTAATTTCTGAAATTAAAATATACTGAACAATGCCTATATTTCTAACATGTTCAGTATCTACCAGTCAATATCTGTGACAAGCGAAATTTTAAGCTTCTAGCTCCGCCACTGTATGTCTGCATGCAAGTACGTATGTAGCTGATGCTGGTGGCTATCAGCTGGCCGGTCACTTTTGTAAAAGAACTACAAAACTCCTGTTTCCTTAGTAATTTAGAACTCGGCCGCAAGCGTGCTGGACAGTCGTATCTGTAAAGTGTAAAGAAACTGAACACTCTGTGTTTTGCATGTCGACGTACAACTGAGAGCGGCTTCTCAATTAATTAACTTCCATCGGCGGGGCATCTTGCAACTACCATGGGTCCAATTTCATAAGACATAACAGGGCATTCACCAAATCATTGCACTGTGCTATTTATGAATTGTGTCAGTAGTATGGCATATCACTTTTCTTATTGGAAACTGAAACGGATTTTGGTGCCTCTTCCAACACATAATCATCGGTTTGGTAAACAGAATCGTTAAGAATGATTGCATCACCTGTACCAATAATGATGCCCGTGTTCTAATCATACCGTGTAAACCTGACCTTCCTCTATATCCGGCTGTTGTGTCCGATTCTCCGTTCCTAACGCATCATCGAAGAGGGCTAATAATAACAGCCATTTCCGATGGCGAACATAAAAAATACAGTGCACAGGTACAAGGCGCTGTGGACAATACACAAACATGGGATAACCGCCAAGAGTCCGTTGCTTTTTTAATGGTGCACGCATGACCCGAAGTCTCGGCTCCTCGCATGATTCGCTCCAGAGAGCCATGTGACCCCTACCGAAGAACGTCGGGTGCAACAGCCTTTGATGGCGATGGCGGCGCGCTGCGTTCCATCTATCGAGCCTTTTCCTGCCTATAAATACCCCAGCGAGGTACTCTTTACCCAACCATCCAAACACTGAATCTTGTGTCTGCTCGGTGCTAGCAGTAGCTATACCTTCGTTCTTAAGCTTGGAGTTGTGCTTGCTGCACTGAGCTAAGATGGCCTCCTCTTTCAAGGCTGCTGCATTTGCAGCACTACTCTTCTCCCTCCTTGTAACGTATGGCTCGTGCGCTCGGCCTGTCAACTTTAACATGTCCGACTTCACCGCCGATCCAAACTGGGAGGCCGCAAGGGCCACCTGGTATGGAGCACCCACCGGCGCCGGTCCTGACGACGATGGTATGTATACAAGCACGATTGCCGGTCATGGCGCTCTAGCTAGTTATACTATGTATATATTATGTATATATAAAGCTGAATGCCGTAGTTTTGGACGATCAATAAATTAACTCTGCATGGCCTGGCGGCATCCATTTCCGTGCGTGCAGGTGGCGCCTGCGGGTTCAAGAACGTCAACCTGCCGCCGTTCTCGGCGATGACGTCCTGCGGCAACGAGCCACTGTTCAAGGATGGCAAGGGCTGCGGCTCCTGCTACCAGGTATGATAGACTTTTTCGTCTCTGCCGTCTTGGAGTTGGAAGAGGACAATGAACAACGATCCTCGAAAAGCTAATTTAAGGTATATATATAGTTGTTTTGATTAACTCCATTTAATTTGTTGCTTCCCTTCTTCAGATAAGATGTGTCAACAACGACGCCTGTTCCGGCAACCCGGAGACGGTGATCATCACCGACATGAACTACTACCCGGTGGCCAAGTACCACTTCGACCTCAGCGGCACAGCGTTCGGCGCCATGGCGAAGCCCGGGCGCAACGATGAGCTCCGCCATGCCGGCATCATCGACATCCAATTCAAGAGGTGGGTACCCTGTCACAGAGCCGCTGAACATAATCATTAGCTCTACCGTCTAGCTTACCTGTCCTGTGGAGCCCTTACTTTATTTTGCTCATCAACCGATCGTAACGACGACACGAACCAGATACCCACGTAGATTCGCAGAGTACACTCCAAATTTGGTCTACAAAGTACTAATTAGGCCGTGTTCGGATGCCGAATTGGCACCCCCGGTTCCGGCCGATTTGGGACTGGCCGGCATGACGCGCGTCAGGCCGGCCACTGTAGCGTTTCGTTTGCATGTGCGAAAAATTGTCCAAAAATTGATTAATTAGGCTCAAAATGTTCGTCTCGCAGAGTACAACAAAACTGTGTAATTAGTTTTTGATTTCATCTACATTTAATACTCCATACATGTTAAGACATTTTGATGTGACGGGGAATCTTCTTTTTGCATAGTAAATTTGGATGGTGAATTTGAGATCTAAACAAGGCCTTAAGAACTAGCGCTCCAAATTTGGTCTCTCGGCTGTGCTCACTCCATATTTAGACAAGGTGTTCTGAAGCCTAATGCAAATGCTAACGCACGTGTCATCGATCACATGGCTTGTTCCTGCAGGGTGCCCTGCAACTACCCCGGCCAGAAGGTGACCTTCCACGTCGAGGAGGGCTCAAACGCCGTGTACCTCGCCGTGCTCGTCGAGTTCGAAGACGGCGACGGCGACGTGGTGCAGGTGGATCTCATGGAGGCCAACTCGGGGTCGTGGACGCCGATGCGCGAGTCGTGGGGATCCATCTGGAGGCTGGACTCGAACCACCGGCTGCAGGCGCCCTTCTCGCTGCGCATCACCAACGAGTCCGGCAGGATGCTGGTGGCTAACCAGGTCATCCCGGCCAACTGGGTGCCCAACACCTACTACCGCTCCATCATCCAGTACTAGCGCCCATAATCTGGTGCTGCCCGCAATATTTCGGTCATTGATTTTTGATTCATCGTTGTTGTATTGGATTGAGGTGCCTTAACTGGTTAGTAGGTGAGATATCAGGAGTCCGGTTCTGCTGGCACTAGGAGTTGTTGTCTGTGCCTGTAAGAGAATGACGAGTGGGAAGCAGAGGAGGCAAGTTTGCATGTGCTTTCCCGCCCACTGTCTATGAATGTAATAGTGTGATCAAGGATATAATTTACAAGCACTATTTTGTGCACCTTTAATTAATCTCACCTCCGAAGCTTCAGTTTTATGAAAACACGAGATGATCCTGTATCCTGTTCTTGCTCGAGTGCTCCTGCTGGGTTCAGAAAGGGGATGGCTTGGGAAGGCGGGCCAGCCCAGATGCAAGGGCGGATAGCCGGGTGGAGTGGTTAGACAAAGTTGGTAGTATCCAATTTGTTTCTTAAAATCTTAGGATCCAATCTGGCCAAAACGATACCACTTTCACCTTTCATGCTAAATTTCACAGTATGCTGATTCTACATGAAGATTCCATATGATTATATCTGAAATTTAATAGTTTCGATACGGATACTAACATAATAACCGATTTAACAATAGTAGGGAATGTCCTAACTGGATCATTTTTGTATTTATAAAAAAGAATATGTACATGTACAAAACCTTCTGTTCCATTACTGTTTCAGTTTTAGCCCCCCTTTTTAGCCCATATGTTCTATTCTCGCAGAATTAGTCCCATTTTGGACAACTAAAGTGGGACTAACTTGTCAGAGATTTATTGTTAAAAAAAACGTGTAAGAGATTTGGCCATGGCTCAAAGTAAAAAAAAAGAGCGTACAAGATCAACATGTAATACAAAAGTTCGCCGTACTAATAATCATCGAGATTGTTAACAAGAGCGGGCAACTGATAAAAAGTTCGCCGTACTAATAATCATCGAGATTGTTAACAAGAGCGGGCAACTGATAAAATGGAAATATTGGACACAAAAATAGAATTTGCAAACTGATAGAATGGAATTATTGAGATGCAACTGCAAACTTGCCTCCTCTGCAGATTCTATTTTTATGTCCAATATTATGAATCTGCAACTGATAAAATGGAATTATTGAGATGCTTAGCACTATCTGATGAGGACATCACCAGCTTAGATATGACCATATTAATGGCTTGCAAACAAAAGGTGAATCAATCATATATCATGATTATTATTGCTACATTCGATGAATTGATGTTGCGCCATGATGTGTGTTTATTGTCATTTTCAGAAATACATACATGGATAAAAAAGAGTGCTAGACACACATGGAAGGAACGAATGACCAAAGAAGTTGATTGGGACCAAGTTCAAGTGTTTCCACGTCCTCCACCAGGCCACCACGACACTTTTGGCCCAAAGATAGAAAGAGATCAAGTCCAGCACGTTTTGGCGCTGGATTCGGACCGCAGGAAAGTGCGGCATTGTGACGGCCGCCACGACTTCATCCGGACTCCGTTTTGAGCGTTTAAGTACTAGTCCAGCCGCCCGTCTTCGAGTCTACGGAACCCCACCTCTGTGTTTTCAGATTGGTTATTAACTCCATATTAGAAATTGAGTTGCTTGTTCTACTTGTTCTTGCTTGTTCTTCGATTGCTTGCAGGAATTACCCTAGTGGTTTGGTTGATCGTGCTCCACAAGATCGCGGCGACCGCTGGAGTTGGTGTATCGGTTGCTAAGGCGCAGCTTCCTTGGACAGTTGTAGTCGGGCCGTGAACGTCTCTCCAGTCTAAATCGAAGTTATCCCCCTCTCATCGAAAGATCGGGCACAAACCCTAGTGGGTTCACATCAGTTGGTAATCAGAACAAGGTTTATCGGTGAGAGTTATCCAATTCTTTGCTGATTTTTTCCCTATAGTCCAGAAAAGCAAAAATAATAGTAGATTAGTTTTACCGCAATCCTATAAACTCGTTGAGCCTTTGCTAGTACTGCTTAGTTAGGGCTTGTTGAGTTTTCGGTTGCATCGGTAGCGTCGAGTTGCTAGTCTTAGTTTAGTCATTCAGAGTTTCGAGTTCTTGTCACGTTTTGTTACGGAGTTCCTGTCCAGCACGACACAAAAACTGCTGCAGTTTCCATGTCCAATCTCCAAATTGGGTGTTTTAGTACAATCTGAAAAGCTTAACTCGTGCTCTTTCCAACGCATCTGACCTTGGTCAAAAATTCCTTCTGAGCACTCCGCAATCGCCTTGGAGATTTGCGCATCTAGCTAGCTGAAATAAGAATTGTAAATCTGTTTTGATAGGTTTTGTATGCTACCATTTGTTTTGGTTATTACACCATCAATCAGAAGATTTTAGTGCTCCAAAAGAAAAGGAAAAGAAGAAAAAAAAAGAGAAAAAAGAAGAAGAAAAAAGAAAAGAAAAAAAGAAAGGGGCTGATCTGTTCATTGTGAGTATCTATTATTTTCGGTAGTGCGTTGTGACTTTCCTTGTGTCCAGGCTCGCGTCTCTCTCTTGGTCTAGGCTAGGACCATCACAGTACCACCGTTGAACGATTATTCAGCTTGCTTTATTTTAACTAACGTGGTGCTAGCTATTCCTTGTTTTCAGCCCACCTATAGCTCCACATATACGACTACAACTTGACAGGTCTTGTTGCTGCGGCACCGATACACTATCTTCGAGGTTGTTGTCTTGTTGGTTGCCGTCACCTCCTGTTTTACTTGGTAAGAACTTGTAAGAGCTTATTTTGAACAAGTTTAGTTTGAGAGAATTACAACCAACACATCTAGTAGTTGACAGGAGGATATATCTTGTTTTTGTGTTTCTTGTTGTCTACTAATCATGGCAGGTGATACATAAATTTTTGAGCAGTTGGAACTAGACCCTCATCTTAATGATATCATTCAACATTTTTCATTATATCCTGGTATGTTTGATCCTGAAGCTTATATTGATTGGGAGCTTAAGGTAGATGCAGAATTTGATAGTTATGATTTGTCTGAACATGAAATGATTTTTGCTGCTTCTCGTGCTTTAACAAAATATGTTTTAATTACATGTAAACATATTTGTAGGCACAACAGAGTTCCACAAACTTGGAAAGATTTTAAAATGCTTTTTCGAGATGAATATGTTCCTGAATATTATGCTGATTGTTTGCTTGCAAAATTGGACAAATTGAAGCAATGTAGTAGGACTGTCAAAGAATACTAACATAGCTTTAAGATTTGTGTCATGTTTGGTGGATTAGATGAATGCAAGGAAAATGTTATGAGTAGGTTCATGAAAGGACTTAATTCTGAAATTCAAACCATGCTAATTAGTAAATCATACAACAATATTGCTTCATTGTTTTGGCTTGCCGTAAGTGCTGAAAAAGAGATTTTGTTATCTACGAATACTTACAAGAATGATGTGACCCATGATATTAAAAACTTGTCCACTTTGCATGCTTATCAAGAGCAACAAATAGTGGAAACTGTTGTAGATTTACTTCCCCCACAAGATGAATTACTTATTGTTTCTTGTGATAAAAAGGACTTGTGTGTTGATGATTCTTTTATTCATATGCCACAAGTAGTGAATAAGTGTGATTCTTTTGGCTTGAAACCATACAAATATGCTGAAGAAAAGCTTTTCCATCCTATTACTTGTGCACAAGATGAACTGAAATTGATGTCTTCTTTAAATACTTTGACTTATATTGAATTTGATATTCTTTGTGATCTAAACTATTTAGAGGAGAAACTTTTTGCATATTCTGAATTGACATACTTGTCTAATTATACATAT
>OAMR01000822.1:66306-102456 GCA_900205405.1 Echinochloa crus-galli
GAGTTTATATATGCTCTAATTTGAAATATCCTTTTGGGCTGCAATACAATGGTCCAATAGGGGGCAGCACTAACACTAATGATGTCTTGCCAAGTTTCTCTAGTTTTTCTCTTAAGCAACAGGGTCAGCCCAAAGAAGGAGAGCATTGCTGGTTGTGGTCGTGCAACATCGATGTACTTACATGCTCAAACAACATAGGAATCACCGTAGAATGCGACCAGAGCAAGTCGAGGACGACTTGCAGCCAAGAAGGGGAGAATGATGAGGACATCACCAGCTTAGATATGACCATATTAATGGCTTGTAAACAAAAGGTGAATCAATCATATATCATGATTATTGTTGCTACATTCGATGAATTGATGCTGCGCCATGATCTGTGTTCATTGTCATTTTCAGAAATACATACATGGATAAAAAAGAGTGCTAGACACACATGGAAGGCATGGAGAACCAAAAAAGTTGATTGGGGACCAAGTCCAAGTGTTTCCACGTCCTCCATCAGGCCACCGCAACACTTTTGGCCCAAAGATAGAAAGAGATCAAGTCCAGCACGTTTTGGCGCTGGATTCAGACTGCAGGAAAGTGCTGCATTATGACGGCCGCCAAGACTTCATCCGGACTCTGTTTTGAGCGTTTAAGTACTTGATGGAAATCTTATCAAATCTACTTTCATATGGATCTAGACTCATCTTCATATCTATTCTGATGCGGCCGCAATCATCAATTTACTACAGAGACCTTTTCTGTCCACAGTGCTGCGTCACATGAATTTGGGTCAATGGGCCGTGTATCAAGTGGGGCCCAATAGGGGCGTGTCCTAGGGTTGTGGGACGACCCCAACCATGTCCTGGTCGTCTTCTACCCTCTCATATACCCCCATAGCCGCTACAAACAAATTGAGTTTTGTTTAGATGAAAGTTTAGCCATTGCTACTTGCTTATAAGCGCGCGTGCTGGTCCTGCCGCCCATCTTCGAGTCTACGGAACCCCACCTCTGTGTTTTCAGATTGGTTATTAACTCCATATTAGCAATTGAGTTGCTTGTTCTACTTGTTCTTGCTTGTTCTTCGATTGCTTGCAGGAATTACCCTAGTGGTTTGGTTGATCGTGCTCCACAAGATCGCGGCGACCGCTGGAGTTGGTGTATCGGTTGCTAAGGCGCAGCGTCCTTGGACGGTTGTAGTCGAGCTGTGAACGTCTCTTTAGTTTAAATCGAAGTTATCCTCCTCTCATCGAAAGATCGGGCACAAACCCTGGCGGGTTCACATCACTATCTTTGGGCACTTCAAGATTTTTTATGGTGACCAATCGCTCAGCTGTCTGCATGGAGTCTTCATGTGCCGCGGCTTCTCTCCGCTTGCTCCAACGAACTGCGGGTTGTGATGAAGCTCTTTTAGATGGAGTTAATGAATTCTCTGTAGAGATAGTGTCATCCTCCTCATTGAGTACTTGATCAACTATGTTGTTCAATTGCAGATCCACTGCTCTATCCACAATCTTCTCAGCCATCTCTCTAAGTGTGCTTTCTGAAGGTTTGTTAGTAGCCTCTGCCTGCTCTCAGTTTCAGCCTACAAACTACTAAAAAATCCTATCAAGCAACCCTTCTCCAAATTACAACTCGAACTTTCATCCATAACATCGTGCTGATTATGTTTTACAGTTTCTCTTCTTCGTGTCAAAAAAAATCTTTCTCTTCTTCCCCTAGCAGATCGTCATCCTCGTCCATAAATTCATTGTTATTTCCACCATCGTTAACCACTTCTGAGCCATCACCATTCTCCACTATAAAATAAATGGCATGTAAATGTTTGCCAAAGACCACCTCTGTTCGCACCCAAAATTGACAGGCCGAGTGCAACCGGTCAGACCGGTTCTAGGAAGCGGTCAGACCGGTTTCCCTGTAGCCGATTGGCAACAGCCAAACCGGTCTGACCGGTTTGCCAAAGCGGTCTGACCGGTTTTACTCCGAGTTGGAGTAGAATTAGGAGTCCTAGTTGATTCCAAATTGTAAAAGGATTCCTTGCGGGGCAAGACCTCCCCACCCTATAAATATAAAGGGCCGTGGTCGGTTGAGAGTTATCATCCAATCGATCAAATCGGCGATCAAATTAAACGACAATGAAGTTGAGGTAATACCCACTGTAAGTAAATCACAAAAATCTTCTACTACTGTTCCTAAAAATAGTGTAGAAAGTGATGAATTACTTGCCTCATATATTGCTCGTTTAGAACGTTTAGAAGATCTTGAGAAAGATAGGACTCCTACTTGCTTTAACAATAATGAAACTAGTAGTAGTGCTCCTAAAATTAATTCTAGTGGGGGAGTTTTTCCTAGCTTGTCACCCATACCTAATGTTAATACAGAAAAATACATGTATGGTATGCCACCTGAGTTTGCCATTGGTCAATCCCTACCGTTCCAACCGACCGGGCCGAACACGGCCAAACCGGTCAGACCGGATCAGGGAACCGGTCAGACCGGTCTGACCAGAAAATTATCAAACTCAGCATCATATGGTTTTTGATATAAATTTGTGTTACCAATATCAACACCAAGTTTAGTTTTTACCACATTAGTCAAATCTTCTCTAAATTTATTAAATTCAGCCCAGTTAGGATTATTTGGCTGTTGTGGTTGCACACTCTCCAAATTCATCTTATTTAAGTAGGGAGCAATCTTAGCTTGAGCTAGCCTATAACTTTCAAACACATCATCAGGTATAGCATTTCTTTGAGCAGATGTGTTAATTGTTGTACTAAATTGAGGCTTAGCAGTACCCAAAGTATTAGTGTGAGCATAAACCATTGAATCAGGTAAAACAGAAAGCGGCATAGGTTGCTCACACTAATACTTTGGGTACTGCTAAGCCTCAATTTAGTACAACAATTAACACATCTGCTCAAAGAAATGTTATACCTGATGATGTGTTTGAAAGTTATAGGCTAGCTCAAGCTAAGATTGCTCCCTACTTAAATAAGATGAATTTGGAGAGTGTGCAACCACAACAGCCAAATAATCCTAACTGGGCTGAATTTAACAAATTTAGAGAAGATTTGGCTAATGTGGTAAAAACTAAACTTGGTGTTGATATTGGTAACACAAATTTGTATCAAAAACCATATGATGCTGAGTTTGATAATTTTCCTCTTCCACGTGGTTGGCGTATGCCTGATTTGATTAAATTTAGTGGAGATGATGACCGAACCACGTGGGAACATATTAGTCAATACATAGCTCAACTGGGAGAAGCGGGTACTTATAATGCTCTTAAAGTACGTTTATTTTCTTTATCTTTAACTGGTACCGCTTTTGCTTGGTTTTCTTCGCTTGCTCCTGGTTCTATTATATCTTGGGATATGTTAGAGCGTAAATTTCATGATCACTTTTATAGTGGGAGTTTGCAATTGAAATTGACATATTTGACATCGGTTAGGCAAAGTAGAGATGAAATTGTTTCTGCTTACATTAAGAGATTTAAAGAAACTAAAAACCGTTGTTTCAATTTGTCAATCACTGATATGGACCTTGCTGATATTTGCTTAAAGGGTTTAAGGTCGTCTATAAGAGATAGAATAGAGGGTTCTGATTTTCTTTCGGTTGCTCAAGTTCAAATTAGAGCTTTAATTGTTGAAAACCGAATGAATAAAGAAAAAGAAAGAGATACCTTTAGATCACGTCGTTCCAATGTTCATATAATTGATTATGAGTCTGATGATTCGAGTGATAGTGATAAAGAAGTACTTGCTGCTGAATTTGTATGGCCCTCTAAAGAAAAAACTTACTCTTGTACATCAATTACTTAAATCTGGAAAAATTAAATTATTTCATCAATTGCCTCCACTTGATGAATTGAAAAGGCGTGCATATTGTAAGTTTCACGATACTTATTCTCATGCCACTAATGATTGCAATGTGTTTCGTCGACAGGTTCAATCGGCCATAAATGAAGGTCGTTTGACATTTCATGAGATGCAAGTGGACAAGACTCCTTTCCCTGTCAATACTATGGATTTACAGCAGCCTAAGGTCTTGGTTCGGCCGCATCAAGCCGAAGCAACCAAAGGAAAGAATGTTGTGATTGGTGAAGTAAAATCTGATTTGAGGGGAAAAGAGTTGATTCGAGAAGTTGCATGTGAGACAACTCCAGATGGCAGGGAGACTTTCAAGGTTACTGTAAGAGCCTCTGAACATAGGGGGCAAGGGTCAACTGTTTCCACCGAGCAGAGACCGTTTGAGCCTGTACAGGACAAACCGGTCAGACCGGTTAGGGAAAGCGGTCAGACCGGTTTCCTCCAAGGTCGTCCAAAGATGATTAAACCAAGCCGTCCGGAGATTGGAAATTGGAAGCTCAATGTTGCAAAGAATCAGGGGAGTACTCTTAGGCCAAGGGTCACCTTTGACATGCTATTTGACAAGTACTCCAAGCAAAAGGCCGTTACAAGTGATCGGCCGGTAAAAAAGAGAATGAGAGTGTCTCCACTTCAAGAAGAATGTTCTCAGCGAAAGAGGAATTTTGCTCCACGATGGGAGGCATCAAGTTCATATTCACCTCGTCCAATTTATGATGATAATGGAGTGATGTGGGTGCCGTATCAGCAGCCTTTCCAACATGGATGGGAAGGATCACGAAGGCCAGCATTGGACAGGATTTCGAGGCCTAGACAGGGCCGTTTGGCACTTTGCCAATCCGGTCAGGGTCGCCGGACCCAACCGGTCAGACCGGTTTTACAAACCGGTCAGACCGGTTTCCTTGAGAAATCGGTAAAACCTCCTATGAAGCAAGTTTACAAGCCAAAACAGCATGAGGAGGTGCATAAGATGGATATTGACCCAGAGAGGACTACAAATCAAGATGTTATTCAGATCGGGTTGATGAACGTTCCCCTTGGAAACGGTGGCAAAAGACCGATTGTCATAGACAATAAGGTTGAGACACCTATCCAAAAGGGATCTGTTCCTGGTAATGATCATAATGCCAATGGGAGTGGTTCTAACTCCAAATACTTTTTGCCAAGATGGTGTCCTCCCGGTTTATCTCGTACTCAAAGGCGGAAGCTTCAGCGTTTGAGATTTCAGGAGATGAAGGAGAAAGAGCTAGAGAAGCAGAGAGACGAAGCATTCAACAAATACAGGCCCATGATTCCACAAGGAAAAGAATGGAGAGCTAAGGCTAGTTCCCTGACAGAACCGGTCGGACCGGTTCAGGAGTCGGTCAGACCGGTTGAACCGGTCAGACCGGTTGACGAAAGCGGTCAGACCGCTTTGCTCGATGCGCCGCCCGGTTTTTCTTCTTCTACTTCTCTTGTTTGTGATGGCAAGTTATCATCGGTATCTACTTCAGAGGACGATGAAGAACTTGTTGATTATGGTTCTTCTCCTGAGCGCATGAATTTTGAGCTTAATGTGATTCATATGTCTATGGATGGTTATGTGTTATCAGAGGAAAGCATTGCTCATCTTGATTTCGGGCCAAAGGAAGCTATTTTCCAGAAGCCTAAAGCTACTGAAAGTCATCTGAAGGCTTTGTACATGAAGGGTCATATCAATGGGAAGCCTATCTCTCGCATGCTAGTGGATGGAGGGGCGATAGTTAACTTGATGCCGTATTCTTTGTTCAAGAAGCTGGGAGGTTCAGATGAAGAGTTGATCAAGACCAACATGACCATCAGCGGCGTTGGAGGAGGCGAACCTATGGGCGCCAAGGGAGTTGCTTCTATGGAGCTCACTGTTGGAAGCAAGACTTTAGCTACTGCGTTCTTCGTCGCTGAGACACAAGGTAACTACAGTTTAATCCTTGGTCGTGATTGGATTCATGCAAACCAATGTGTGCCTTCTACTTTGCATCAATTTTTAATTCAATGGATAGATGATGAAGTAGAGGTCATTCATAGAGATACATCGGCTTGTGTTGCAGTGGCCGATAGTTGTTCTTTGGATGATCATGAGAATCTTAAGTGTTTATCTGGTTTAGATTTATCTGATTGTGAGATCATTGGTTGCACCAAGGATGGCTTTGCTACTGCTGTTATGAGGCCGATTGGAGATCTGGCCATACCATCTCTTATGATCTGATGGATTCAAATTTAGAGTGATTACAGCAGAGACGTGAGCACTATCGGGCGCATAAGAACGATATGTGTGAGGCCATTGAAGATTTTGATGATTTAAGCAAGTTAGGACAAGGGTTTACGTCGGCTGATCCTCTAGAGGAGGTAGACATTGGTGATGGTACTGTGCCTAGACCGACATTTGTAAACAAGAATCTTGATCCTTTGTTTAAATATTTAAATCTGAGTTAATAAAGCTATTAAAAGAGTATGTTGATTGTTTTGCATGGAGTTACAATGAAATGCCTGGTTTAAGTCATGATTTAGTTGAGCATCGTTTGCCCATTAAACCTGGTTTTAGGCCTTTTAAACAATCTCGTAGAAACTTTAATCCAGATATTTATGACCGAGTGAAAGAAGAAATCAATCGGTTGCTAGATGCTAAATTTATTAGGCCTTGTCGATATGCTAATTGAATCTCTAATATTGTGCCTGTTAAAAAGAAAGGAACAAAAAAGCTTCGTGTTTGCATTGATTTTAGAGATCTTAATAGAGCTACTCCTAAAGATGAATATCCTATGCCTATAGCCGATTTTCTTGTTAATGCTGCATCTGGACATAGAATTCTTAGCTTTCTTGATGGTAATGCTGGTTATAATCAAATATTTATGGCCGAAGAGGATATAGCCAAAACGGCCTTTCTATGTCCGGGTTTTGTTGGTCTATTTGAGTGGGTAGTAATGACTTTTGGTTTAAAAAATGCTGGTGCCACATATCAAAGGGCTATGAATTTGATTTTTCATGACTTGCTTGGCATTATAGTAGAAGTTTATATCGATGATATTGTTGTCAAATCGGCTGGAGTAGATTCTCATTTGGCTGATTTAAGGCTTGCATTTGAAAGAATGTGTCGATATAAACTAAAAATGAATCCACTCAAATGTGCTTTTGGTGTACCGGCTGGAAAGTTCTTAGGATTTGTTGTGCATGAAAAAGACATAGAAATAGATCCTAAAAAGATTGAAGCTATTAACAATGTGAAGGCTCCTACTTGCAAGAAGGAGTTGCAAAGGTTCTTGGGCAAAGTAAATTACTTGAGAAGGTTCATTTGTAATTTATCCGGGAAGGTGAATGCTTTTACTCCTTTACTTCGGTTGAAGAATGACATTGATTTCACTTGGGGGGCAAAACAACAAGAAGCATTTGATGAGATCAAGCGATATTTGTCTTCGCCACCCGTCCTTCAAGCGCCTAGAGTGGAGTTCCATTCAAGTTATATGTGGCGGCGGAGAAAATGTCATTGGAGGTGTTTTGACTCAAGAAACCGAAGGGAAGGAACATGTGGTTGCATATGAGAGTAGAAGACTATTGGATGCTGAAACAAGGTACACATTTATTGAAAAACTATGTTTATCATTATATCATACTTGTACCAAGTTGAGGCATTATCTTCTACCAAGTACTTGTATAGTAGCATGTCAAACCGACATAATTAAATACATGTTGCATAAACCAATTTAAGTGGTAGAGTCGGCAAATGGGCTTATGCTTTAGTTGAATATGATTTGCATTGTGAGCCATTAACTTCAATGAAAGGTCAAATAGTAGCCGACTTTATTGTTGAACATAGAGTAGATAAGCAACTTGATTTAAATGTCGGTTATGTTACTTTTACTCCATGGAAATTACATTTTGATGTTCGTTGCGCGATTCGGCGATTGGAATTGTTATTACTTCACCACATGGGGCTATTTTCGAAGCACTTAACCGTTTGGATCACAAATGTACTAACAACCAAGTCGAGTATGAGGCTCTCCTATTCGGATTGGAAATTTTGTGTGACATGGGGGTGAAACATGTGGAAGCTTATGGTGATTCTTTGCTGGTGGTACAGCAAGTTTCCAAGGTATGTCAATGTTTGGATGGATTTTTGAATGCATATCTTGATAGATGTTTTGATATTGTATCTCATTTAGATGAATTTGTAATTCGTCATGTACCACGAGAAAAGAATCCAAAAGCAAATGCTCTGGCTCAGCAAACATCTGGTTATAATGTTCAGAAAAGAAATTTTCGAGAATTAAAACCGATGTTTTTAGAAGCCGAGTGTTCTGTTCTGGAGGAACCGGTCGCACCGCTTCCTCCAACCGGTCTGACCGGTTCAACCAGTCTGACCGCTTTACAGAACCGGTCTGACCGGTTGCATGATGAAGATGCTACTTCGGCTGTCATTTGCAATCAAGACGAAGTGGATGATTGGAGAAAACCTTTGATTAGTTATTTGCAAAATCCTAGCAGTACAGTTGACAGAAAAATTCGACGATGGGCTCTCAAGTTTGTTTTGGATGGTGATGAGTTATATCGTCGGACTATTGATGATTTGCTTTTAAAGTGTTTGGGTCCTGACCAAGCTAGGTTGGCTATGGCAGAGGTTCATGAAGGAATTTGTGGTACTCACCAATCGGCTCCCAAGATGAAGTGGCTCCTTAGGCGAGCTTGTTTTTATTGGCCCAAAATGATAGCCGATTGTTTTAAATACTACAAAGGATGCGAGGAATGTCAGAAACATGGAGATATTCAGTTGGTACCAGCAGCATTGATGCATCCAATTATTAAACCTTGGCCTTTCCGGGGATGGGGTTTAGACTTTATTGGCAAAATTCATCCTTCTTCGACAAAAGGCCATTGTTTTGTGATTGTAGCAACTGATTACTTTACTAAATGGACGGAAGCAGTTCCTTTGAAGAATATGACACATAGAGAGGTGATTGAGTTTATCAGAGAAAATATTATTCATAGGTTTGGTATTCCACAAACTTTGACTACGGACCAAGGGACTTCATTCATATCCAAAGAGGTGCGTGAATTTGTCAATTCCTATGGTATTAAACTTCTCAATTCATCTCCATATTATGCTCAAGCCAATGGTCAAGCAGAATCTAGCAATAAGACTTTGATAAAGCTCATTAAGAAGAAGGTAGAAGATCATCCTAAAAGATGGCATGAGGTATTATCTGAAGCTTTATGGGCTCATCGTATTTCTAAACATGGTGCTACTAAAGTTACTCCGTTTGAGCTTGTGTATGGTCAAGAGGCCATTTTGCCTGTAGAGGTGAATCTTGGCGCATATAGACTTGCAAAGCAAAATAATCTTGATGTTGATACATACTATGCTTTGATGATGGATAATATTGATGAAGTGACCGACCTGCGTTTGGAAGCTTTAGAAGAAATTGAAAAAGATAAGAGACGAATGGCGAGAGCATACAACAAAAAAGTGAAATTCAAGTCCTTTCAAGTAGGTGATTTGGTTTGGAAAACAATTTTGCCCATTGGATTGAAAAGCAACAAGTTTGGTAAGTGGTCTCCAAGTTGGGAGGGTCCTTTCAAGATTATATAAAGTTCCCCTTCAACGATTAGTGATCAAATATTATCTTTCTACTTTTTATCTCCAAACTCTAGCTTTTCCAACCCCTTTGCTTTCCTTGCTTGTCTCTACGGCGTTCAAGGAGGTTCTGAGTGGCCTGACCGATCTCAGAGCAACCCTAGGCGCGCCATCTCCGACGGGGTCCCTCCCGAGGTGGTGATCCTAGGTTCATCCCGAAGTCCCCAACAGAAACCGGTTTGACCGGATCTGTAAACCGGTCTGACCGGTTTGGGCGAGGCTACGGCGAGTTCATTGTTTCTTCGTTTGCGCGATACGGCGCTCGTGTGTGTTGACCAGAAAAAGCGTCAACAACCTCCAAAGTTTCAGGGATCTTTTTAGGATCAAGAACAGACACTTTGATTCGAGCCAAATCATTTGTCCGTGTAAAGGCCATATCAACTATTTGTGTAGCGCCAATAAGAATACCTACTGCCCAAAGAATCAGAAAGTGTTTTCTTAGTTGCTGTGGAATGCCTCCAACCTGGATCCAAACCTCAGCCAATTTGAATTTTACTTCCTCATGTGAACCCCAAATAGTGCACCCAATTGAAACCCCTGGATGAATTTTGACCTTGACCTCTCCAAACTCATTCATCCGAGCAAGCTCATTCATAAGCCTCGTCTAATGCATGTTAAAGTTTTTTTTATCAAATATGCATGTTAAGTCAAAAAATACTCCTTCCGATCTCTGAAAAATGCAATTCTTGTACTTGAAAGAAATTCCTACAAAGAACACAATTAACTTAAAAAGTAAAATATTTAGTTTTGGTATTCTTGTCACTCCTTTGAGGTGCAACTGTAGTTTTGATTTTGTTTGTTTTTAACTTTGTGAATTTTCCCTTACCACTCATAGGTCAATATGATTTTGTCCCTAGTCTTTGTGACTTACCTCTATTTTAGGCGTTGACAGGGAGCAAAATTGTATTAATAAAGGAAAAATCACAAATTTAAAAAAGAGAGAAAAACACTCTTTAAAGTAGGGGGACACAAATGTCCTAAAATATTTTATATAATTGAGGGTTGTAAATTGAACTGAAACCTGATTCACATGTCCTGCAAGTTTTGGGGCGGTTCCTCCATTCACTTTGTAAGGTATCGCTACTACCAAGCATTTCCTAGGTATAATTTCCCTAATTTTTTTCCTATATATAAGATATATTGTTACTCCAGTACTCCACGTATCGTTGTAGATTTACCTTACTATATCTCATCAGGATGGCATATAGTATCACTTTGCTTTCAGGAAACTGAAATGGATTAGATACCTACCTTCCAACGCACCTTACTATGAATTCAATGATTCGGTACACACAATCGTCACAAATAATTTGCCTTGGTAACAAGAATAATGATGCCTGTGTATTGGTTATAACCCTGCCGTTCCTTCATTTTCTGGTGGTGTCAGATTATATCCATCTGTTCTTTACACGGATCGTCGTAGACACCTAGACATTTTTTTAAGAGAATGGAGTATTACAATATCAAGAATCGGCATAGTATAATTATGAAGGTACAGTTCACATTCATACTACATCAAGATCATACCACATAGCACGTGAATATGCGATAGCTGCCAAGGAGCCGTTAGTTTTTAAAATAGTACACTCATGACCCAAAACGGATCTAGGAGGTGGGCCTCGGCCCACCATAAGACCCCCCCTATCCCCTTCCCTGGGATTCCCCAGCCCCGCGCCGCCCCGGGTCGACCGAACGAGCCTGCCGACTGCCGACCGTGAGGCCGAGGCACGAGGCGGAGCGGAGGGCGACCTAGGGTTCTCCGATTGGCGGCGCGGGGTGGCCATCCGGCAACGGCGACTCTGCTACGGCTCGACGGAGGGAGCCAGGGAGGGAGGACCGGAGGAGTGAGCCGGCGTCTGGCAAGGGAGGCGCGACCTTGCGGAGGAGATCCAGCTTGCGGCGGCGCCCTCAGCTGGCAGCCTGGCCTATTGCTGGACTGGAGTGGAGCAGGAGCTGAGGAGAGGCAGGCAAGCCGCCGCCTACTCCCAGCAGCAAGCAACAAGGTATTCACCAATTTCAGCAATTTGTAACTTGTTTTGGACTTTCAGTAACTTTCAGCCTTGTACATTGGTAGCCATGGTAGAAATCTAGGAATGTAGGATTGTAGCACATTGCACACTGTTGTCAGAAACTAGAAATGCACATTGGTAGCCGGAGGTAGGGATGTAGATTTGTAAATTTGCAAAGATATTTAGGATTGTAGCACATTGCACATTGTTGTGAGAAACTACACATTGGTAGCCAGAGGTGGGAATGCAGATTTGTAAATTTGCAAACTACTCAAGTAATTTGTGAAGATATTTTCTTCAACTAGAAAGCGTAGCCCCAACATCGAGAAGAAATAGTATAGTATTGTAATCTTATTTGAGCTATTGTAAGTGTAGAAGTTGTTTAGTAAATTCTATACTTAATTGTAGATTTAAAGATACAGTAACTGTATAAGGCCTTATCAAGGTTTTTTTTAACTTGTATTGTAAGTTGACACTTTACATTTGTTATATTAAAAAATTACTGACCCGAAGATTCATTGGACCAACCTTGCTTCGAATGTCACTAACTTGAAGCTTGCATTTTTCCCATGATCTGCTCCAGAGCCATGTGACCCCTACCAAAGGACGTTGGGTGCAACGATTGTTGATGTCGGTCAAGGAGCACTGCATTTCTATTGATTTCCCCGCATTTCTATTCATTTTTTTCCCCACCTATAAATAGCTTGGCAAGGTGCTTATTTGGTTCTCCCTGACCACCAGCAACTAACGAGCTAGCTTGTAAGATGGCATCCATGATCACCCTGTCCAAAGTGTTTTCACTTGGTGCACTGATCTTCTCCCTCATCTTGTCTGGCTCGCTCGCTGTGCTTGTCAACTTCAACACCTCCCACATCACCGCGGATCCCTATTGGGTGTCTGCCAGGGCTACCTGGTACGGTGCGCCAACAGGCGCTGGCCCCCTCGACAACGGTACATACATTAACCCCGGTGGATGGCGCCAGATCGTCTATGGTGTGTATTATTTTTGGACGATCTATAAGCTTTCATGCATGCAGGTGGTGCCTGTGGGTTCAAGAACGTGAACCTGCCTCCATTCTCAGCCATGACGTCGTGCGGCAATGAGCCCCTGTTCAAGGACGGCAAGGGCTGTGGCTCCTGCTACCAGGTACATTACTTGGTCAGAGAATATTTCCAGGATGACACATTGGTTTGTGCTGTCGGTTGCCCTCATGAAAATGGAAATGTAGAAAGACCGAAGGAAAAGTAGATTGGGCACAGTTTGAACCCGTCTTTTTTTTTCCTGTCCCTTTTCAGATACGATGCGTCAACCACCCTGCATGCTCCGGCAACCCGGAGACGGTGACCATCACCGACATGAACTACTACCCGGTCGCCAAGTACCACTTTGACCTCAGTGGCACAGCGTTTGGGGCCATGGCACAGCCCGGCCGCAACGACGAGCTCCGTCACGCTGGCATCATCGACATCCAGTTCAAGAGGTCCATAACACTCACCGCTTGCTTCACAGAACCACAAACAGAATCATATCTCGACTATCTAGATACTTTGGAACCCTTCTACTTTTGCTCAACCAACTTTAAAGACAATGACGTGTTTAAGTAGATTCGCACAAACATTAGTAGTACTTCCACTTTACAATTTGGCATTTGTGCTTGCCTCGGAGCAAGCCTAATCCAAATTAACATATGACATGGCTTGTTCGTGTAGGGTGCCCTGCAACTACCCTGGGCTGAAGGTGACCTTCCATGTTGAGAGGGGCTCGAATCCCAACTACTTTGCAGTGCTCGTCGAATTCGAAGATGATGACGGAGATGTGGTGCAGGTGGACCTCATGGAGGCGAACTCCTGGTCATGGACACCGATGCGTGAGTCGTGGGGATCTATATGGAGGCTGGACACCAAACACCGGCTCACAGCGCCCTTCTCGCTGCGCATCACCAACGAGTCCGGCAGGACGCTGGTGGCTAACCAGGTCATCCCGGCCAACTGGGTGCCAAACACCTTCTACCGCTCCAATATCCAGTATCAGGATCAGGAGAATCAGGATCAGGAGGGACCAGAGGTTGGACTTGTTATTAGCTCTGCTGCTGGACTGGACACGAAAATTCTCGTCATCATTGGCTTGATTAGTTTGGTTATTATTGTATAGTTTGCATGAGATTGAGGTGCCTTTAGTTAGCAGGTGCCATGTCGGGTGTCCATCTGTGCTGTAGGTGTTGCTGTGTATCTTCAGAAATTTGACGATTGGGAAATGGACGAGGGAAAGTTTGCATGTGCTTTCCCGCCCATTTTCAATGCTTGTTCCAATATGATCAAGATATAAATTATTAACAGTATATTGTGTGCAATTCAAGTATATTTCAAAATGGAGATAATCTAGATGCACTAGAGAAGTTGATTGATAAAACGCAATTAGTATTGTGGTCTGAGACTCAGTTGTCGTGGACTCGTGGGCACATGATTTCACTTACCACGGTTCAAATGCAGTTGTCCATCTATTTACTTTTTAATAGGATATTTGCCTTTTCTGGCAGGGACGGCAACTTGTACATTCTTTCATGGAAAAAATAGAGGGGCGATGCTGACTTGCTAGCCAACAACGGTGATAAAGATTTCGTGATTTCTTCCCAAAAAAAATAGTCGGACAACTAAAATTTGTATAGTAGTACTCCGTACAAATTTACGGTTCTGCGGCCGACTTAGCAGTACCACATCTGATTGTGAACTGAGACTGCTAGTAGTACGGAGTGTTACTAACACTGTGTTAGTGCACAGCTTCTGAATAATCTATCAATTGTGTCAGTATGAATAATCTATCAATTGTGTCAGTATGGCATATCACTTTTCTTAACTGAAAAAAAGGACAAAGGAGATGAAGCTCTTCGACTTTCTTTCTACCTCCCACGCTCCTAACCGCATTCTAAACCCAACTCAGTACCAACTTTCATCGGCAGAGGAAACTGCAACGGATCTGGTGCCTCCTCCAACACATAAATCAGCGATTTGGTACACGGTAATACAGAATCGTATCGAATGATTGCATCCCTGTACCTGTGCCAATAATGATTTCTGTGTCAGCAGAGCACAAACTGTGGGACGGGTCCGATCGATTTGCCGTGCACCACCGCGGACCGATCCAAATTATAGGTCATTTAAATTTTTTTACCATAAATTTGACCGATCGTTTTATTCAAAATTTTATACAAATTATCATATTTTTATGGTGGCTTGCTTTATTAATAATCATTCTTTAAAAATGACTTAAATTTAACTATATTTATACAAATTTTTTGAATAAGAGAAATGGTTAAACTTGTGGTTAAAAAAAGTCAAACGGCCTATAATTTAAAACGGAGGTAGTACTATTTTCGCGGATGCCACAACGATCACCATAGGTGGTGGCAACAAATCTTTCTTCTGGAGCAACACATTTTTTTTTTGAAAAGGGATAATTTAAATTTTCAGTTAGATACATCGAGGTGATACATCCGCCTGAAAAGATCCCGGCCTCTGCCAAGTGACACACAGCCAAAAAAAGAAAAAATAATGTTCCACAAACTCCGGGCCTAATTAGCTGCCAATCCTAAGACTAGACCGCCACCCATATGCCCGGCCAAAAATAACCGTGGCCGCTTGGACCAAACGCTGCGACGCCACCACAAGACTGTCCCGCGATGATGGCCGTTGAAGGATAGACCAAACGCGGAGCAAGTGCGCCGTTGTGAAGATAACCTGCAAAAAATTTGGAGACTTGTTATCGAAAACCACTGCATTTCTGCAGCACCAAACCGCCCAACATAAGGCTGCCGCGCCTACAAATATCAGAGGTTTAAAACTTGGTGGTACAAAATTCAGCCAACTATTAAACATGTTAGTCACACTAGATGGTTTAGGTAAACCCCAAGCCGCGTAGACCGAAGCCCATACCATACGTGTGAATCGACACTCCAGAAAAAGGTGCTGAATGGTTTCATCTTCATGACAGAAAACGCATTGCTTACTGCCATTCCAATTTCGTTTCGCCAGATTATCTTTAGTAAGAATAACACCTCGCTTTAAAAACCATAGGAAAATTTTAACCTTAAGGGGAAGTTTTGATTTCCATAATCTCTTATTTGTATTTGGTACATTTTGGTAAATCAGCGCCAGATAATGTGTTTTCACAGTGAAAACACCTGTCGGGCTCAGACTCCATTTAAATTCATCTTCTTCGTCAGTAAGGTTTATATTTGCCAGCCTTTCAATTAAATTATTCCACATTATCAGTTTAGGTCCAATAAGATCTCTACGGCAGGATATATTGGGAATCTCCGTACTAAGTACTTCAGCCACCGTATCCTGCTTTTTCCTCGCTATATTATATAGTTGGGGATACTGCTCCATAAGAGTCCTATTACCCAGCCATATATCTTCCCAGAATCTTATCTGGGACCCATCTCTGATAGTGAACGTACCAAATTTGAGGAAGTCATTCTTAACCTTCATAAGCCCAGCCTAAAAGTGTGAATCCCCGCTTTTCCATTGGACCTGAACCAAAGGCTTGGTCACTAGATATTTGTTACGTAGAATTTGTTGCCAAGTACCATCCGTTGTAAGCAGACGGTATAGCCACTTGCTGAGTAAGGCTATGTTCTTAAGTTCTAGATTGTGTATCCCTAGTCCTCCTTGATCCCGTGGGAGGCATAAGGTACTCCACCTAGCTAATCGATATTTTCTCTTATGCTCATCACTCTGCCAGAAAAATCTAGACCGGTAGTAATCCAGCTTCTTACGAACTCCACTTGGAATTTGGAATACAAGGACAGAGACCTAGAGACACACCTAACATCTTCATCGCTTCGGAGTGTAGGAACTACCTGGTGAAGGACGCGCTGCAAAACAACACACGGATCAGCGACATCAACCTTCGACACCCCAACTTCTTGGTTCAGCATTTCTTGGAGTTCGTGGAACTTTGGCGGGAAACAAGAGATCTGAAACTTAGAACCCGGATATACATGACTCTATCACTTGAAAGTTCACCACAGCAACTAGGAATACTCAACATCATTGGCATGTATAGAGCTCAGTTCCAGAGGGCTTGAAATGAATCGCTATACATATAGCCTAACATGAGAAGAGCGTGAATTAGGTTAATCCAAATTCCACTATTTTGTACAGAGATAAAGTATAACATACTATGCGCAAGCATCCCAAAGAGTTTTGCAACCTATAACACGTGATTATTTGCCAGAACAAAATGCGGAAACATAAATATGAGTAAGGAAATGCGAACTCTCGGTATGACGATTTATCCTGTGGTACCATGCATTGAGCAAATGTAACTCTTAGTCCATATTAGGGCTCCATCAAGAATATTCTCCCGGTCACCAAGTCTCTCCAGGTCAAGATCTTAGGCTTGCCACTAAGACTCTTGCAAAGTCGGATGAGAAGCTTGCAAATAAGGCAAGCCTCACCACTCCTCTTTTGTTGAGAAACCACCACTCCCTCTCTTTTGATCACCTTGGCGCCATCTCTACTACGAAACTTCTCCCTTAAGGAAAGATCTCCTCATCCTTTGCACACGATCTGCTCCACGGTAAGCCGAATGATCCAAAACTTGCTGGCAAGTCGCTCAAGATTCCACGGGGCCTATGCACCAAGCTTAGGTTGGTTCACTTCAAGAACCAAAGCACAAAAGCATACTTTGTTGTCTCACTTCGATGATGATCTTTTAGATACAATGACTTAGAATTCATCTTTGGGACTTAAAACCTACAAATACACATGCTTGACATATATATTAATCTCAATTATATATTACGCTGTCACTCAATTAAGAAAACCATAATTGATGATGGCCTAAAAGGACCATATTTCGTATAGGGTCGTCAAGACAAACTAGAACACCTTGATGCGGAAAGTCCGGGCACCACCAAAATGTAAGCTCTCACCTTGCTAGCCATCCAAAACCGATTTGGCCCAAGGATGGCCAAACTAAGTTAACTGCCAATTATACAAGCAGATCATTGATCGAGACATGCATCCATCATTTCAATGACGGTAGATTTACAACGGAGTTTTTAGCCTCCACATCGTCAGCACTGCTTATCTGAGAACAGTTCCAACCCACGATGTTAATAGGTAGTGTCCAGTGGTGGACCACCCTGTAGGTGAGGTGGGGCGACCGCCCCAGCTACAAACTGTCGAGCACCAGTACCCTTCCTTCAATTTCCGTCGAATTTTCGGTTCCTGTTGCTGCGACGCCAAGCACGAGCACAGAGGCACCGTCGTTGTCGTGTAGAAGAAATCTATGGAAGAAGAAAAGGGTATGGGCTAGGTGGGTTGAATTAAATAGATAGCATGATATGGCCAGCGAGCAAGAGCCCACCATCAACCAGCACGCCAGCCCAAAACTATAGAATCGGCTCCAAATTCAATAATGAGCCTAACTCGTAACTGACCATTATTTTTCTTGGCCCTTTAGGGTATAGCGAAGCTGTGAAGGTTCTCAGACAGTTAACAAGCTTCTCCAAGCAAAAACATTACATCAGATGTTTGTACACATACATATGTATTTCATGATATTGTGCTAAAGGGGATTGTTAGAGGATTTGATAGTGATAAAATCAGAGTAGGTTTCATGGGGTCAAAGATTGTAGAGTGAACTTAGCTTGTCGAAAACTAGAGTATCTATACCTGCTTAATCAGTGCCTTACTAGTGTTATGCATATTATCCTAACATTTATCAATGTTTTAAGGCATATGATCACTTAATTATCTCTCACTTATTGGCCCTTAAAGAATTTACATGCCACAATCATTTTCTTTTAATGTGTTTTCAATTATATAGTGTAAGAACAATATTTATTCTTCAAAGTAGATGTACCACTTAAATTTGTGTTTGTGTGATTGCAATACATGGCTATGGTGCGTATGCGTTTTTTCCTCTTTTGGTTTAGCTTGTGGCTAAATTTCACCCGAGCTAGATTTTTTTCATGGGTCCGCCACTGGTAGTGTCCATGTTGCCATGTTAGCGAGACATCACCTTAGACACTATATTTTTTTGAGCGGATGGCAAGAGCTTTGCCGAATTTTTATTAGAAAAAATAAAGCGAAAGAACAACATACCTCACTGAAGAAAGGAAGAAAAAACGAGCTCACAAAGAAGCCCCAACTAACTAAACCACTGCAAAACACCAGAGAAAAACAAACAGACCACCCACGCCCCTAAACCAGAGCACCAGACTATCAAGTAACCTAGACGGAGAAGCTCTTCTTGTCCCTTGGGTTGCTAGACGGTATAATTCCACATCTTCCTTGATAAAAAAAGCCACTTCCTCGAAAGGTTTTGCTTCATTGTTGAAGATTCGTCTATTGCGTTCTTTCCAAACATTCCACCATAGATAGATCATCAGACCATCAAAAGCTGCTCCATTATCCTAGGAGATTTTGCTTCGACATTTCTTCCACCATATATAGATTGAGACTGATGAAGTGGGTGATGGTAGCTGTTGTAAATTGAACTAACCCAACAGTTTGCTCCACACCTCACTTGTGAAGTTGCAGTCCTGACATAATTGTGTAGGTGTCTCTGGCTCGATGTTGCACAACTTGCAGACTGGGTTGTGAGACCATCCTCTCTTTGCCAGGTTGTTAGCCTTTAATATTTTCCGGTGCATGAGGATCCAAGCAAAAAACGACATTTTGGTTCCGTCTTGGCCTTCCAAATGGGGGTGATGTTTTGCCGACGAATTAACCTGGTAAATTGGATCTGATATGCACTTTTTGTAGTGCACTCCCCATCCCGTGTCCATTTCCAATATATCTCATCTTCGTCTTCTAGATTGCGGTTCAAGGATTGAATCTATTCCCATAAGTCTGTGTATTCCTCGATCTCCACAGCCGAATCCAAAAGGCCGAGTTGTTTGATCTAGAAATGATTATGGCTTTTTGTACTGTGAATTTTTCCATTTTGACTTCTTAAAGAGATGTGGTGCCATGTTCTTTGGTGATTTTCTATCTATCCAACCTGAGTGCCAAAAGAGAGCTTTGTTCCCTTTGCCTGCCTTGACCACCGTGGAAGCGTAAAACAGTTCCTTATCATATTTGTCGCACGGGATGTCCATCCCGACCCATGGTCGTTCCTCACATTTCCATTAAAACCAACACCATCGGAGGCGGAGGGCTCTAGCAAGGCGTTCCAGATCGAGGATCCCGAGACCTCCCAAATCCTTTGGTAAGCACGTTGTGCGCTAGTTTACTAGACAGTGCCCACCGGTTACTTTTTCTGGTTCCTCGCCCTTCCATAGAAAACTTCGTCGAATTCGGTCTATTTATTTAATCAGTCATTTTTGTGTTGGAAAGACCGTCAAATGATAAATTGATTGCGAAGATAAAACACTTTTTACTAAAGTTTCTCTACCGGCCGATGAAAGCATTTTCCCTTTCCATCCAGATCTTCGGCTATATGATCATTGGAGCATCGAACGAGGAATATTTCCGTTTTGTTCAAATTTACTTTAAGGCCTGAGCAATTTTCGAAAACCTGTAGCAGCCTACTAAGATGGTGAAGTTCAGTTTTGTCCGGGTTAGCAAAGAGAGCTGCGTCATCATCGTACAAAAAACATCTTAATTTGGCCGCTCTAGAAAGGATCTGTTTGATGATGCCTTTTTATGCGGCGAGTTGGATCAGTTTATGCAAAGGATCAATTGAGACACTACATTTTTCAACCCATAATTTCTTAGGATGTATCCTTAATAAATTCATCATCTTTCCTCCCTACCGATCGTACTTGTTCTTTATCTATTATTTATGATGAAGACACTATCCTCCCCTAATGCAAACTTTGATAGTGTCGTGTGCATAAAGATCTCGTGTTGAAACCGGGTCTTGCATAAGACCTAGTTTTTTCCTCTTTCTATTATCTCTTTTATGTAATATAGTTCTACATAAGCAAAGAGTCATATGTGACAACCTAATTAATGCTATAAAACCATCTCGGGTGTGTTTAGATCCGCGAAATGTTGGGTGAAAAGTCACATCGAACACTGTAGCGCAATGTAGCACTTTTTGTTTGTTTGTGGTAATCGTTGTCTTACCATGACCTAACTAGGCTCAAAAGATTCGTCTCGTCATGTACATCAAAACTATGTAATTAGTTTTTTTATTTACCCATGTTTAGTATTCTATGAATGCGTCATTTGCTCTATTTAATGTTTCGATGTGATATCGATGTGATGTGGATGTGATGAAAAGTTTGGAAAGTTTGGGATCTAAACACCCTCCTCATATGCAGTGTTAGAACGGCCCTGAACAGCCAGCAACCCTTGGAGCAGTGGCATGACATCAAGATGTGTGCCGGTGTCAGATTTTTGTCAGACGTGTATTTCGCACTCTCCGCATTTCTCTTGTCCCTCAAAAATTTTTTTCTGAGAAATTTTGCATGCATAAAGTATTAAATAAAGTCTATTTACAAAATATTTTTAAGGACGAGTGTAACTTTGCGCGACAAATCTAATGAGCCTAATTTACTCATGATTTACTATAGTAATGCTACAATAATCATCGTCCAATCATACGGTCAAAGTCCTCGTTAGATAGGTCTTACCAATTAACCCGAGGTTCTGTATGTAGTTTTGTAAATTGACTTTATTTAATACCCTTAATTAGTGGTCAAACTACGTGAAAAAAATTTCGCGCTCCAAAAAACACGGTCATACATGTGCATAGAAAGCTCGTGAGGATCTCGAGGTACCACGTGTGCGGTTCAGATAGTCACTACATCCTACTATGAGTTTTCGGTAGATTTACTAGGCGGATCTGGGTTGACTTAGCACTTTATGCAGCAAACCTTAGATTCTACCATGAGAGAATCACTCAAGAGAGTCATCGGAGCTAGTTAAACTGTGGAACGATGAAGAAAACCGGAGGTTGAAGACGATCTCAGAACACTCGGATTTAGATATACTCCATATGTTAGTGGAGAAATGTCACTAAATGCAATTTTTAAGCACGTCCCTTTATTTGTGTTGATTATCCCGTGGGACTTCAGGACCAACAGCAATTCTGCTTTGGAAAGATTTCTGAGTCAGAAGATTTGATTTGGATGTTCAGAGGGGGCCGGCAGCGTTTCAGGGCAGACGTCCTGACTTAGCGCAAAATTTCCCTAGAAAGTCATCCAGATCTTCGGCTATCTGATTATTGGAGCATCGGATGAGGAATATTTCCGTTTTGTTCAAATTTACTTTAAGGCCTGAGCAATTTTTAAAAACCTATAGCAGCCTACTAAGATGGTGAAGTTCAGTTTTGTCCGGGTAAGCAAAGAGAGCTGCGTCATCATCGTACAAAAAACATCTTAATTTGACCGCTCTAGCAAGGATTTGTTTGATGATGCATTTTTGTGCCGCGAGTTCGATCAGTTTATGCAAAGGGTCAATTGAGACATTACATTTTTCAACCCAAAATTTCTTAGGATGTATCCTTAATAAATTCATCATCTTTCCTCCCTACCAATCGTACTTGTTCTTTATCTATGATGAAGACACTATCCTCCCCGAATGCAAACTTTGATAGTGTCGTGCGCATAAAGGTCTCGTGTTGAAACTGGGTCTTGCATAAGACTCAGTTTCTTCATCTTTCCATTATCTGTCTTATTTAATATAGTTCTACATAAGCAAAGAGTCATATGTGACAACCTAATTAATGCTATAAAACCATCTCGGGCGTGTTTAGATCTGCGAAATATTGGGTGAAAAAGTCACATCGAACATTGTAGCGCACTGTAGCATTTTCGTTTGTTTGTGGTAATCGTTGTCCTACCATGTCCTAACTAGGCTCAAAAAATTCGTCTCGTCGTGTACATCAAAACTATGCAATTAGTTTTTTTATTTATCCACATTGAGTGTTCCATGCATGCGTCATTTGCTATATTTAATGTTTCGATGTGATATCGATGTGATGTGTATGTGATAGTTTGGAAAGTTTGGGGATCTAAACACCCTCCTCGTATGCAGTGTTGGGACGGCCCAGAACAGCCAGCAACCCTTGGAGCAGTGGGCATGGCATCAAGATGCGTGCCGGTGTTAGACTTTTGTCAGACGTGTATTTCGCACTCTCCGCATTTCTTTTGTCCCCCCCCCCCAAACTTTTTTCCGAGAAATCTTGCATGCATAAAGTATTAAATAAAGTCTATTTACAAAATATTTTTAAGGACGAGTGTAATTTTGCGCGACGAATCTAATTAGCCTAATTAACTCATGATTTACTACAGTAATGCTACGATAATCATCCTCCAATCATACGGTCAAAGTCCTCATTAGATAGGTCTCACCAATTAATCCGAGATTTTGTACGTAGTTTTGTAAACTGACTTTATTTAATATTCTTAATTAGTAGTCAAACGTGCGTGAAAAAAATTTCGCGCTCCAAAAAACACGGCCATACATGTGCATAGAAAGCTCGTGAGGATCTCGAGGTACCACGTGTGCGGTTCAGATAGTCACTACATCCTACTATGAGTTTTCGGTAGATTTACTAGGCGGATCTGGGTTGACTTAGCACTTTATGCAGCAAACCTTAAATTCTACCATGAGAGAATCACTCAAGAGAGTCATCGGAGCTAGTTAAACTGTGGGATGATGAAGAAAACCGAAGGTTGAAGACGATCTCAGAACACTCGGATTTAGATATACTCCATATGTTAGTGGAGAAATGTCACTAAATGCAATTTTTAAGCATGTCCCTTTATTTGTGTTGATTATCCCGTGGGACTTCAGGACCAACAGCAATTCTGCTTTGGAAAGATTTCTGAGTCAGAAGATTTGATTTGGATGTTCAGAGGGGGCCGGCAGCGTTACAGGGCAGACGTCCTCACTTAGCGCAGACCACCTTTCTGAACTGTAAAGCGAAAGAACACTCGGCCTTAGTTCCTGAAGCTGGGAGCCAAATTTTGGTCTTTTAAGTGCGTACGCTACTGTAGCATTTCATTTGTATGTGTGAAAAATTGTCCAGAAATTAATTAATTAGGCTCAAAATGTTCGTCTCGTAGAGTACAGCAAAACTGTGCAATTAGTTTTTGATTTTATCTATATTTAGTACTTCATGTAATTTATGACATTTTAATGTGATGAGAATCTTGTTTTCTACGGTAAACTTTGGGGGTGGAATTTGGGGTCTAAACAAACCTTAGAGCGACAATTCGAGGGCCTGGAGCGCATAGCAAAGGTTTCTTTCCTGATGAGGCCTTATGGTACTCCGTTCCAACAAGCACTACAAGAAACTATTTAATCTATGACGGATTTTTCGTGATGTTTTCAGAGAACGTCACAAATTCACAGTTGTGGATACCAAGCCCAAAAATATGTGACGTTTTATCAATTTTATCACAATCCGGCCCAAAATACTGTGACGTTTTAGTAAATTCGTCACAAACAACAAATTAAAAACATCATATTTCGTATGGGAGTGTGGAAAACCACATCATATTTTTACTTAACAGATCTGATCATAAGGAATCTAAAAAACTTGGTTTCACATTTTTATCACAGGTAGAACATTTATTATACATTAAACAATATTCTAGCAACATTTCATGGAATAATTTATTTCGAGATATAAAAGAGAAAAACCATACGAACCAACAATGTGGTGATATAGATCTGACTACCAGGAGTCCAACAAAATTTATTTTGCATTTTTATCATTTTTCTGCAATTTCTAATAAATTTTGTAAAATTGATCTCAAACTCAAAACTTTGAAAACAGCTGAAACCGAAGACTTGACTTGGGCCAGGTTCAACTCAAACCACAAGTCTTAGCCCAACTCACCTCCTTGGCTCCCTCAGCCCAGTAAAACATCATCTCCCCCTTTTCTTCCACTCAGCCCAGCCTAGGACACCTCCCCCAACATTTCCAGAGTTCGTCTTACCGCCTCAAACTTTTTCCGTGGCCACTTAACCTCCTTCTTCCTCCTTCACGGGAGCACGCCCGGGCCGTGCGGGGTGTTGGGCCACCCTGGCGCGCCTAGTTTGCTCCCTGCACCATTTTTTCTTTTTAATCTATAATTAGAATTTGTAATTAGTATTTCTTCATCATACGAACTCCAAATTCGGTGATTTTTTATTCTGAATTTTTCTTAAATCACGAGCTTTGATGTCATATCACTTGTTTGCATACTTGTTTTTATTTTCATCTCGTTTTTATGTAACTTTTTTCTTGCACATAAAGAAAATTGATAAACCATATATTTTCTATAAAAATTGGTCATCTAACTTCATATTTTGTAATGGTATGGTGAACATAAGGTTCTATCCAAGTTGGAGTTCAATATGAGTTCAAAAATGTAATGCGCTACTTAAATCTCAAAGTTGGACTAGAGTTATAAGAAACTATGTGAGAGATGTATCCAATTATGAATAATGTATGGTCGTACTTCACTAAAGTGCATCTAAATTTTTTATGGCAAGCTTATGGACCAAAAGTATGTTGTCATATCAATTTATTGAATTTTTTGAGTAAATTTAGATATTATTGTAATTATTACGTGGTAATTTAGAGAAATAAGTTTGTATTGTCCCTAGAAGATAGTTAAATTGTTCATGTATGTCTATGACATGGAATAGAATGGATCATATGAGCCTAATTTTAATTTTTATGCAGTTTTTGGTATCTTATTAGGTGCACATGTAGTTCAATTTGAAATTAATTCTGATAACCACCTGGAAATTCATTTAATATATAGAAAATAGTATATCAGTTCTAAAATTCTTTAAATTTCTAGAGGACAACTCATATGTAGTCTATTACATATAAAAATGAGTTAGTATATATAAGATAATTATTTTATAGGTTACATCACAAGAGTCCATTCTCTATCTACTCGAAAAAAATAGAAAACCATTTCCTTCAAACACATAGACACCACAAAACTTATTTACATGTCACACACTACGTATACATTGTTGTGTACCAGTTTCTTATAATTTGGAACTGATTTACTATTTTATAGTTTAAATGTATTCATATTTAAGCAATTAAAATAGATAATGATTTGGTTAAATGGGCTTAGAAACTTGTGGTGGGCTGTTTTCTACTATGGCCCGATTACTCCTGACCGTTGATCTGTGATCCAATGACTTGAATGGATCCCCGAACGTATAAAACGGACGACGACTAGGGTTTTCAACTCATTTGCTCCCACCCCCAGCCGCACAACACAGGCCGCCACCACCAGTGACCAGCACCAGCCATCCGCACGGCTGCTCCCTAGGCCCCTGCGCTGCTGCCCCAAGGCGTCGCGGCGTGACGCAAGTGCCGGTGGCCGGAGGCCCCTACCTCACCAGATCTACTCCCCACGTCAAGTTTCATCGTCGGAGTCACACGCCCGCGCCACATCCCTGCCTTACTCGAGCTCCAAGTCGCAGCAGCCCATCGTGGAGGTCGTGGGAACTTCAATCCATCACGGGCCCCCACTTCACCGGCGCCGGAGCTCTGCGCCGGCCAGCTGGAGTAGCATGCGCGCACCACGTCCCAGCCTTCCTTGATCTCCAAGCTGCAGCAGCCCCTCGAGGAAGTCCACTTCAATCCATCGTGGTCATCCACTTCGCCGGCCGCCGGAGCTCCAAGCCAGCTCCAATCCGCAGCTGCCCCAAGCCTCCGTAGCCCCCAATCCCGCAAGGTTCTGGTTCCAATCTTTTTCTTTCTTTTTCCATTGCTACTGATGTCGATGCTAGATCCAAAATGCTTGGTTTTGCAAGATGCACATGGTAGTAGACAAGAAAATTGCTCAGATCTGGTAGTTTAGATTATTTAATCTAGTTTTTTATGCACTGAAGCAGCTATATTTAATTTGTAGTTACATTGTGCTCTCTTGATATAAAAGATAGCTCTTTAGATATTTTTTTATGGTCAGTATGTGTTTTGTCATTGATAATTAGTAGTTGTTGTGATATTTAGTTAATTTGCTCCATTTTTTAAGCTACAGACTACTGTGATAATGGAAACCCCTTCTAGAAGTTCCCAACCTGAGCAAGCCTCGCAGGCATCGGTCCCTCCTAATGGCCTCCCAAGCACAAGTTCTTTTCCTTGTCAGTACTTATTGTCAGAATCAAATCCGAATGCCAAATTGTTTAGTGGTCCTCATACAGTGCCAAATAGCCATGCTTATTCTTTGCTAAATTTGCTTGCTTGGTAGCTTTAACGAGTATTACTTTAAGATATATCATTGTCATTTTATTTGCAGTACAACATTCATCAATAATAAGTGAAGTTATAGGTTGTGTATTTTCTCTAATCAGGATTGTTTGTTTCTTCGGTTGTATTTACGTCTCCTCCGACAGCCCTCACTGCTACGGTGAGGAAAGTAGGCTGACGGCTGCGACGTGACTCAACAGCTCTTAGCTTTCCTGTAGTTATTTCCATAGTAATTCTTCTCTTATTTTGGTTGTTAGTTTGGGTCACTTTGCTGCACATTGTTTTTTATGGGCAGGAAATTGATGTCTTCTCTCAAGTGAGTTTCTGTTACAGGCTATAATCAGGATTAACTTTACTGTGACAGAAAAAGCCATGTGAGTACTACATTCTTAGATGGATCGTTTTCTCTGCAATCACAATGCTCTATGTGTAGTTATCGAATAGTTTGATCCCACTGATGCACCAATTATCTAAGTACTGTCCACATATGTGTAAAGTGAGCTTTGCACAAATACTTACAACCATGAGTTCATTACGTGCCTTAGGCAGGCAACCTATTTAGATTTTTATTTTCCAACCAATTTGATAATTTTGCAATTCATATTTGCTACCTTCTTCCTCTACAATGTTGCTGCAATGTGCCACTAAAGAGCGATAACTCATAATTCCTGGTTTCTTATTATAGCACATAATGGATTATGGTAAATTTTTCAGCTAAAAGACAGGTGCATTGTCCTAATATAGTTTGCTTCAATATTCCCTAAGCCCCATGCGGAGCACAGCACTGTTTTGGCCGCAGTGTGAAGGCTAGTTGGTGTGATCCGATTTGGGGTTGTTGCTAATTTTCTGGATATGGTAAATGTGTGGTTAGTCACTTCTGAGTTGTATAGGCTGGGTTGATTTAGCTGCATATATGATATATCTCAATTGCCCCTCAGTAAAGTGCATCTATGTTTTTTTCCCTTTATCAAACATTTGTACGTGTTTCTGTGTAGGCATTATGTTCTTCTAAAATTAGGTTCATTTAACCTTTTTCATAATCTTACAGATTATTCATTCCGCCCGCTCGTGCCAGCCCAAACTACCCACAGCCGTCCAATTGTTGGGAAACCGAGCCGCCATGGCCGGCGAGTGAGCTCTCCGCCAGCAGGCCAAACCACGACCTCTCCGGACAATGCAACCACACAGGTACACTCCCCGTGGAGGACTTACGCTTGCAAGCTCGCCAAGAAACCCAAGCTGCCGGTGTGCGCCGAAGCCGCCATGCAACCGAGCCGCCGGTCCGCCATGCATGGCGAACCCGAAGCTCTAGGGCGCTACAAGGGGTGAAACCTTGGGGGGTAGACATTGTGGGAGGAGGCGAAGGTGTTGGGGTATGGCCAAGTCGAGGAGGAGGATTTGCTGACTGGCCATGTGGCCTCGACGCCGTGAACGCCGCCGACCAGCGTGTTTCGGTCGTCTTCCCCTCCTCCCTCCTGCTCCGCGACTCTACGGTGGCAGCAATTGCACCGCTGCTCGATCCGGCTGGGCCGCGACCGGTGCTGCGAGCGTACGGCAGAGGCTTGGACGTGACGCGAAGGGCGGCAAGTGGTAGGGCCGTAGTGGTCCGCGCGGCCGGCGAGGCCTTTGATGTGGCGGCGCCACCGTCATCGAGCTCGAGCACCAGCTCGAGCACCGGCGGTGGAGGCAGGGGAGAAGAGCCGGCACCGACGGTGGCGCGAAGCGGCGGCGGAGCGGCGGGCGGAGCAGAGATGAAGGCGCAGCGGTGAGCGGGCGGAGCGAGGCGGCGAGCAACGGCTGAAGCGGGGCCCACGATAGCCTCTTGTGCACAGTCCTTTTTCCTTAGACACTAATTTTCAGCAAAGCATTGTTGTAAGATATAAGATTTTATTCAGATTTTAGAGTAGCATATGAGAGTAACACTGTTGATCTTCTCATTTGTAACACTTCTCTTGAAATTTGGTGTGCAGGTGAGCTGAATCTGGAGCTAATTTTGAATCCGGGACTACTGGCTACATCCAGTGAGTAGGACGTAGGGTGCTCGTTTGAAATTAATGTTGTTTGTAATTTGGGATATGTTGGATTGTCACCTAATGATAATATTAATAGTTGATATAGTGGACCATGATGCTTTATTGTGACAATGTTTTGCTGCTAGCATTCTGATTGTTGTTGTAATGTTTAGTTGTTGTGTTGGAATATATGTGTCATTGGCTGTGTGGTGTGCTGCAACAAATTACTGGATTGGAATGGTTGTGAAAATGAGCTTTTGAAATTTGTTGGGCCAAAATTTGCTGAATTTATTGTGCTTCTGGGCTATTGGACCTAAAAATATTTGGCCTGATTATCATTTTGACCTGCTAATAAATTGACCATGCTCATTTTGGCCCGTTAATAAATGGGCCGCCATGATGACATCATCATCCACGTCAGCGGTCGTGTCATCGTCTACATCAATTCCATGTCATCAACCACGTCAGCAATAGTCGCCACATCATCAGCCGCGTCGGCATCCATGTCAGCAGCCACGTCACCTCAGTATTCAATCCATGACAAAGTTTATGACGCTTATTTTCGTCACAAACACTGGGCCTGGGCTGGGTTGCGCGGGCTCAAGGTCAATCTATGACGATTTAAAAACGTCACAGATCGCTTTAATTCGTGACAAATTCTATTAAACCGTCACGCGATTTAATTTATGACGCTCAATCCATGACGTTTTCTGAAACCATCACATATACTGTTTTATGACGGTTTTTTAGTGATCTGTGACGAAATTATTCTGTCATAGATTAAATGGTTTCTTGTAGCGAAGATACCGCAATCCTGAAAAGGAACAGCATCATTATTCGTGCACCGGCCAAGGTATACAGTACAATGAACGAGGTATGAGTACTTAAAGACCAGTGCGTTGGTTGAACGCAAAGGACGCTCATTCTGTAACCATCATATCACAGAATCATTCGTCGCTTTTCACTACTGTGAGAGCAGGTCAGCAGGACAAGTCAACAATTAGAGTGAGTTAAACCGAATTCTTGCCGTAATTACTGGCGTCAAACTCTCACTTCAGTCACTTGCAATGACCGCATCAAAACAAGGAGGGCTAATACATCCTACAGGGTACATGACTAGATGAGCTTCATGTAGGCATTCTAACTAGCTGCGGGTGTTTGCCAAGTTTTCTATTATTATCTGAATTGTGGTATCAGCAACTAGGTTTCCTGAAAAAATGGTCAACTATTGCTTTCTAAGGCTGCTAAGCATCATGGCGCTTGGTGGACAACAAAATACCGATCCTCTCTTCCTCTTCACATTTTCTGGCTGCGGGATGCGTTTAGCGCTTACCGTTTCGTTTGCCGCCTCCCGCTGCGGATCTAAAACAGCAGGCCGCACGGCATGCACGGTTAAGTGGCATACCGTGCGGCATGCCGGGCGCTGGTGCGGGCAGACTTAGACCAGAATGACCACCGTAACATGGGACCTCTCGTAACTACACCGCAGTGTACTTCTTTTAGCCATCTCCTCCGGCCTGCACCAGTCTCGTCACCAACTTCTCAGTGCGCACCGTCCTGCCAAACCGTTTACCCTCCAACAGCCATATTTCGGAGTCCTCGACTTGGACTCCACCCGTTAGAGTTCTAATCCGACTGCCCATCCATTTACACGTTTGTGAGTTTAATAAATGTTTGCATGCCCGGCAGCGGCAGGAAGTTAAACATCTGGAGGGGCTGATCCTGACCTGCTAACCAGCAACCGCGCGCGGTACCTGTGGAAAGACAGAGACTCGTGACTTCTTCCGTCACCAAAAAAAACCCCGGTGACTTTAGGGTCATATATACGATTGAGATCTGGACGTTCAGAGAAGGATTGTGATTTTGTTGTCCAGATCGATTTAGAACGTACCACCTTTTCTGAACTCTGAACTGAACCTGCCTGCAGCGACAACTCTAGCACTACCAGTGCACTGTGCACAGCGAAGTTTATTTTACTTGATGCGGAATGCTGAATCGTTTTGCCCTTTCTCTGATGGCACTCCATTCCGGAAGATTTGGCAATCCTGAAAAGGAACGTCATAATAATTCCTGCAAGGGCCAAAGCGGTACTGTCTAATTACAGTGGCTACTAGTGCGTTGGTTGAACGCAAAGGATGCTAACCCGGCCTCCAGCACAAGTCTTTTTCAGCCCAAAGCCCTTTGATTTCCACCGTAATAAAAATAATGTAATCTACTATGTGACACAACGATCCATTGCTTTTACACTTTTGTGATGAGGGCTAGCCGGCAAAGTCCCCGGCCGCTTAAAGTGGCCAGCCTGGACTGGATTCTTGCCGTAATTACTGGGGCCAAACCGCCCCTCCGGTCACTTCAAACAAGCCAAGCAGCCCCCGCAAACAGCACGGAAAGCTAGTATTTTTTTAATAATTGTTTTTGTTCTAAATGATTCAACGCTCTATGTTTTGTGTCTAAGATTCATTTTGGTTTCTAGTTTGTTTTTGTCTAAACTTCGTACGAAATGATTTTATCTAAATTTCTCGTCATTATCTTAGTTCTATTTTTTAGATTTGCTAACTGGGGCCAATATGTATTTCACTTTAGATTTGGTTGGTTTTCCATTCAACTAATAGATCAATAATTTTGAGTTCAAACAATCTGGCATCCAAATTGACCAGTGGCTTGACATTGTTATGCAAAGCACGTATACCTTGTCACCCACATGTTTATAACGATTATTTTTAGGTTGATGTAGTTTTTATCAGAGTTGTGTGATTGTCAATCCTGTGTCATTGGATAATCCTCATGCATGGTTTATTGTTTTAATTAATAAGTAGCATAGTCGACTTTGAATTTCAGCATTTGGTCTGGAATCCTGGGAACATGAAGTTGTTGATGAATTCCTTAGGATAGATGCAACATGTCTCTCTCTCTCTCTCATGATGGTGTCATACTTTAGGTATGCTAACTTTTCAAAGAGTAAAGTCCATCACGGGTCCTTTAACTTGTCACGTTGTATCATCCCGGTCCCTGATCTTAAAAATGACAGATTTGGGTCCCTAAACTTAGGGCATGTTTGGTTCCAGGGACTAAAGTCTTAGTCCCGTCACATCGAATGGAAGAATGCTAATTAGAAGTACTACCTCCGTTCCAAATTACTATTCATTGTTGACTTTTTTTCATCATCTTTGACCATTCGTCTTATTCAAAAAATTTATCAAAATATACAAACTAATAAGTTATACTTGAAGTGTATACGATGATAAAGCAAGTCACATACAAAATAAATGATACTCTTGTTCATCCAGCAGTTCAGCTGTCGACCGCATTTCCTTTTCCGATGCATAAAGAGAAGACCCGAGCGACCAAGTAACTGACGCCGCCCGTCCAATTGTCCAAATAGCTAGTATCGCCGGAAAGAGACGAAGTAACTGACGCATGGCGAATCCAAGCGCATGTGCGCGCGCGAGGGATCGGATGCCGACGGGCTGACGGCTGCGCTTCATGCTCGCATGTGCGGTGCGGCCCCCGTGATGTGCGGCCGGCAAGCGGAACGCAGCGATCACTACCACCCGCACGGCCGCACCAGATTTCCAGAGCCCGCGCCGGCGCCTACCGTTGCCGAGCGGCCGGTTCGTGTTGCTCCGAGTCTGAGGTCCGAGGCTTTCACTTTCAGGTTTCGGTGCCTCCCCGGGCGCCCCGGCCAGTCACCCGGGTCTCGTGGCTCTGCTCTGTGGCGGACCCCGGACGGGAGACTTCTGGAGCCGTGGCCTTGCGGGGATGTTTTCGGTTGTGCACGCACGGCGGCATGGGCTCCTCGCCGGCCGGCGTACGCTTCACGTGAGTGCTCCGCTAGCTGCGACGTTATTGGGTTGCACGTATCATAAGCAGAGCAGCCCCGTACTTCCGCTATGATGTGAGATCGTATAGCCACTTGGTCGTGTGCATCAGTGCATTCAGCATAGTCTATCTCTCTCTTGTTTTTTTTTCGTTTGGCGAGGTACCACCCCGGATGGCCGCAGGAGATGAACTAGAGGTCAAATTTCCACCCGCTCAATCTGAAACAACCGAAACCGTTGCCTATTTTTCAGAGGACGACTCCAGAGGCTCGTGCATGCACTCGCCGGTGGACGAAATGCTTGAAGAGTTACGCAAACGCGAAACGGGTCGTGCGCAAGTGTCATGCGTGAAGGCAAAGGAACCAACACCCAGTTGGATCCTGCATGCAGGCATGCAGCACATGCCAATTTGGACTTTGGAAGTGGCGGAGGTCATGCCACCCAGTACAACGGTAGGGAGGGAGGAGACGGGCTAGCTGCACGGTCGTTGCGCAGTGTACGTGTGCCGCGTCCGGAAGGAGCACTCAATGATTCCGTGAGTATATTACCAACTCTTTTGCGCCATGTAAAATTAAGGCAATCCCAAATTATATATAAGTGCAGCTACTAACATACTAACTCCATATTAAAATGTTTGTCCCTATTGACTTTTGATTCTTGATCATTCATCTTATTAAAAAATTATACAAGTATTATTTATTTTATTTATAATTTATTTTAGTATTATAGATATTTTAAACATAATTAATTATCTTCTTGTATATTTACTCTTTCTAGCCCATATCAATCCGTGCTTCTGCGCAGCTAGAAATTTTAACAGTAGTAGCAACTTATTACATGATTCTTTGTCGCGGAGCATTAAGAAACACTTTTCACGATTTGAGCCAAAGTTGAATAGTGAACATTTTAATAGTTTATTAGTTTACGGTTAAAAGGTGAACACAGCTATATAGTTGAGGGTTCTAGTATGAATTAAATCTTGATTCACATGTCCTACAAATCTTAGGGTGGTTTCTCCATTCACGTTGCAAAGAATCTCAACTACCAAGCCATTATTTCCTTGGTATAAAGATTGCTACTCCACGTATCGATCGTTGTTGTAGCTTTAGCTTACTATATCTCATCAATATGGCACTTAGTATCACTTTGCTTACAGGAAACTGAAATGGATTTGGTACCTATCTTCCGACGCAGCTTCCAATAAATTCACTGATTCGGTACACACAATCGTATCGTTACAAATGATTTGCGTTGGTACTTGGTAGCTAGGTAACCATATAACAATGATGTCGTCCGTGTATTGGTTGTAAACCTGCCGTTCCCTTCTGCTTCCGGTTGGTGTCAGATTATATTCTTCCGTTCCTAACGCGGATCGTCGTCGTACAGAACCGTGCATCTCTGAAGATCGAGGAGAGTATTAAAATTTCACACAAAAATCGGCATACAGTTACGAAGGTACAGTTCAGAGTACATAGCATGAGTATATTCGGTAACTGCCAAGGAGCCGTTATTGCTTCTTTAAAAAATAGTGCACGCATGACCCGAGAAGCCTCCATTCCTCCCATGATTTGCTCCAGAGCCATGTGACCCCTACCAAAGGACGACGTCGGGTGCAACGACCGTTGGTGATGGCGATCGCGGCGCACTGCGTTCATTTTGTTTCAATTCCGATTCTTTTCCCCGACTATAAATACCCCGGCAAGGCGTGCTTCTCCCCGACCATCGAAACACAGAGCTTTTCCTGTCTGCCCAGTACTAGCAATAACTAACGAGCTAGCAGCTAGTAATATGGCGTCCATGATCATCGCCTCGTCCAAGGTGGTTGCACTTGGTGCAATCATCTTCTCCCTCCTCGTCTCGTATGGCTCTTGCGCCGCCAGGCCCGTCAATTTGTTTAACGCCTCCAAGTTCACCGCCGACCCCAACTGGGAGGCTGCTAGGGCCACATGGTATGGCGCGCCCACCGGCGCAGGGCCTGACGACGACGGTACGTACACATGAACGCCGGGGCACGGCCTGATTGATCGTATGTATACTGCGTGTATTGGTATTGGACGAGATATATAAGCTACCTTTCGTGCATGCAGGTGGCGCCTGCGGGTTCAAGAACGTGAACCTGCCGCCGTTCTCGGCCATGACGTCGTGCGGGAACGAGCCCCTGTTCAAGGACGGCAAGGGCTGTGGCTCCTGCTACCAGGTACACGTCATTACTTTGGTCAGAGAGACTTTCTTTCCAGGACGACGTGACGTTTGTGCTGTGGTCATCTGCCCTCGTGGAAATGGAAACGGGGACGACAGACCGAGAAAACTAGATGTGTTAATTAGGCACAGTTTGGACTAATAACTCCTTTCATTTGTCGTTGCTGACTTTCTTCAGATACGATGCAACGGCCACCCTGCGTGCTCCGGCAACCCGGAGACTGTGATCATCACCGACATGAACTACTACCCAGTGGCCAAGTACCACTTCGACCTCAGCGGCACGGCGTTCGGCGCCCACCGTGAGCAGACCAGCACACTCCAACTCCGCCCGAGGTAGAGCCATGGGTGGACTTGGCATACGTCCCCCTCTCTTTTCCCCCAGTTCCCGCCCAACATCATCGCCCCTAGCGCCAGCGAGACCCTCGCCGACGGCCGCCGCCCCCTTCCTCTGCCCTGTCGCAAGAAAGAAGAAAGGGCAGTTTTGCCCATAACCCCCTGAAGTTTCCCCTATTCAAACCCGCGATCCACTGATACTATTTCCTCTCTCTCTGTCTTTTTCACCGGAGCCCCCTGAGCTTTATAGTATTTGCAAGTAGGTCCCTGTCTTTTTAAAACTGCCCCTAAACCCCACTAAACCCGTCATTTCATGCGCCAAATTAATCCCGTTTGACCCCAAACTCCACCATAATGTTCACCAATATATTCTCGCCAAATCCAACCAGTCCATACCCAAAAACAATCATGTCATCATCATCCACTCTCGTTTTCCGTTCCTTCTTTCTGAGCTCAATAAAAGCTTTTTCTTTTATTTATTGGGTGTTTGTTTGTGTGTGCCGTAGACTCCGCTGTGAACGAGGAAGGACTCGAAGAGGAGCAGTGCTACGGATACGGAGAAAATAATGGACAAAAATTGACGCAAACGACGTACCAAAGGCAGAATTTAAGAAAAGGACGGTGGGTTAATTTTTATAAATATTAGGGGGGTTCTTATAAAATTATGACGTACCACAGAAGCAATCATTGCTTTATAATTAAGTAGAGATATGAATAAGTCAATTTCGAAGCAAGCTCGGAAAAAACATATGATTTATCTCGTTAGCACACTCCATTGTTCCCTGTTTAGCTGTATTTCGACACACTGCACGCATAGGCCGGTCGATTGAACGTACTACCTCCATTTCAAAATACCTGTTGACTTTTTATTCAAAAATTTTGTCCAAATATACAAACCAATAAGTATATACGATGATAAAACAAGTTACATGTACAAAAGAAATGATGCTTTTGAAATTTTTTGAATAAAATGAATGGTCAAACGTTAAACAAAAAAGTCAACAATGAATAATAATTTGGAACGGATGTAGTATTAAATATAGATTAATTAAAAATGCATTACATAAGCGAGGACTAATTTACGATACGAATCTATTAAGCCTAAT
>OAMR01000822.1:108768-119459 GCA_900205405.1 Echinochloa crus-galli
TTTTTCCCTCCCTCCTCTGTTTCCTCTGCTCCTCCTCCCGACACCGCCGCGGCCGCTCTGCCCTGCCCCACTCCGCCGTCGCCGACCGCCCGTACCCGGCCGGCCCCATCTCCCCTCCGCTCGCCGTCGCAGCTCAGCCACCACCACCGCACGCCACTGCCGACCCTGTCGCACGCGCTCTGGCCGTCCCGCCCTCACGCCACCGGCGTCGTGCCCGCTCTGCTCGCCGGCGCCGTGCCGCCCTCCTCCGCGACCCCACAACCCCACAGTCACGCCACCACCGCCGACCCTCACGCTCCCCCGCTGCCCTCGCCCGCACGCCACCACTCTGAGCCGAGCACGCTCTGCTCCGCGCCACCGTCCCCGCGTGCACGCGCGCACGCCACGCCAACCGCCAGTGCCCCGACCCCGAGCCCATCGCCGCCCGGTCACCCGCCGAACGCCGGCCATTGCCGCTCCGCCCTCCCGTCTCTCTCTCCCCGCGCGCACACGCAAGCCGTCCCGGCCCCGTGCTCGTCGTCCTTGTGCTGCCCACCGCCGACATCGCCGCCCACCCGAGCCGCTGCCGCTGAACCGCTCTGCCCAGCGTGCACGCCACCGCACTGCGCGCACCGCCGACCGCCGCGCTCGCCTGCACGCTACCGCTCGGCCCCGCCACAGCCGCTCCGACGCGACATCACCTCACCATCCGCACGCCACAACGCGACAAGCGCACAGCGCCGCCACTGCACCGCCGTACCGCCATTAAGGCCCGCCCGCCGGCCACCGCCTACCCCCTCACCGTTGGCCCGCCTCCTCGAGCTCCCTCAGCGCCTATAAAAAGGACCCCGAGCACCCTCTCCTTCACCACCAGCTCACCCGCCCTCCAATTTCACTCCTCCACCGCCACGACATCGCCGCCGCCACACACAGCCACCGCCGTCCGCCGGCCACCGTGAGCAGACCAGCACACTCCAACTCCGCCCGAGGTAGAGCCATGGGTGGACTTGGCATACGTCCCCCTCTCGTTTCCCCCAGTTCCCGCCCAACATCATCGCCCCTAGCGCCAGCGAGCCCCTCGCTGACGGCCGCCGCCCCCTTCCTCTGCCCTGTCGCAAGAAAGAAGAAAGGGCAGTTTTGCCCATAACCCCCTGAAGTTTCCCCTATTCAAACCCGCGATCCACTGATACTATTTCCTCTCTCTCTGTCTTTTTCACCGGAGCCCCCTGAGCTTTATAGTATTTGCAAGTAGGTCCCTGTCTTTTTAAAACTGCCCCTAAACCCCACTAAACCCGTCATTTCATGCGCCAAATTAATCCCGTTTGACCCCAAACTCCACCATAATGTTCCTACGTCCCCTAGACTAGTGTTGAAGCACCTAGGCTAGTGTTAGCACCCCTAGACTTGTATCACCCTGAGTCGAGACTGTTGTATCCAGTTAGATCTATCGTCTTAGCGTCGTTGTATCCCTGATCTTGTACCATCCTCGTCATGTAATAAAGATCATCTTTTATCCCGACTCTGCTCAACCTTTGTTGCCCCTGGTTTCAGATGGCTGAAGAAGGGTGGACCCAGGGAGTTTTCCCAATCACTCCGGGCTTTGCTAGCCTGTTGATCCCCGCGCTGGAGCGCCTTGGCGTGCCTGAACGCCCGAGGTACTACAGCCGGGAGTATGAGCACCATGGGACCCAGCGCTGCAGAGTGGTCATTGTTGTCGGATTAATGTTTGAATATGACATGGCTCTGTTTGAATATTAGTCACTGCTAGAAATGCTTAGGACTGTTTTACTATTATACTCTCTATAAAAATCATTTGGTATTTACAAAAGCAATCGTGTGCGTGCTTTAAAATGAAAGAAATGGATTTTGGTGAATAAAATGAGTATCCGTGTGGGATGAGACAGACGGTACTTCTTGTGTGAAATACCGAGGTGAGCTCGTACCTCTGTGGTTGAGCATGATGGGAGATGTCTTTCCTGGCACAGTTTTGGGATGATGTTGATATGACATCTTGCCTAACCCTTTTTATCGTACCACCACTCGACCGTTGTATGTGGCAACGGCCTAGCATAAATCCCACTAGTTAAGCTGTTGGTTGTGTGGTGTGCTGGTGAGCAACAGTGGGCTATGGAGCCGGGGATACGATCTATGTGAGTTATGCCCCTGGGTAGAACCTCGTTGGTAGGTTGCTGACCCCCTGGTCGTGTCTGTGGTAACTTGTCAGTTTAGCTATGGTGGGTAATGGCTTTGATAGGAGCTGCACTGGCACTAAGGTGTTCTTGTTGTGGTAGCCTACTTGTGGTTGTGTATACCTCTGCAGAGTTAAAACCTATCCGGATAGCCGTGTCCACGGCATTGGGCGAGTTATGGCTTGGTCACTTCACTAGTCCCCTGTTTTGGTGTAAGAAAGTGTTGGTGTTTGGTTGAGCTGAGAAATGTTTTGGACTTGGGCTACGACAGATGGGAAATCTGGTAGCAACAAAATCTTGTACAAGGGAAAATGTTACACTTTCTGTTCCTGCTAAAAGTAATATTTGTGAAAACCCATTGCGAAAACCAACCCCTTGCATGTGTAATAAAATTTGCTTTGCTGCTAAATGAACCATGAGCCTTCCTTTGTACAATCCTTGCATACTTCTGTTATACCCCTCCGTGGTTATGGTTGCGCTTGCTGAGTACATCTGTACTCACCCTTGCTTAATCTGTTGCAGAGGCTGACCCGGACTTTGTGCCTGAGGATCTCGTCTAGTGGGGTTCGTTCTGCACCCAACCTTTGCCTGTGAGTTAGGGCCACCCGCTGGAAGCCGCATGCGTTGCCACTCTGATGAAGACCTCGATGTTATCAACCTTTTTATATGGAGCCTAGCGTTAGTTCTGTTTTTCGTGGCCCTGCAATGCCACCGTCTACCGTAATGTTGTCCTTGTACTGAACTATCTGTTGTAATAATCTTTTCTTTTTCTCTTTCTTCTTTTCTCTCTCTCTATCAGAGCCGATAGGTTGGCCGTAGGACGTACCCCTAGGATCTTGACCCTACCTAGTCTCTTCTCACCAGTTTATCCTTGCCTACTCCTTTTTCCCCCACACAAGTACTCACCGACGGCTTTTGACTTGTTCCAGATGGCCCAGTCGGCTGACGAGGGTTGGGGCGAAGGAGTCTGCCCCGCAGAACCTGGCCTCCCCAAGTTGCTGCTGCTCAGCCTGGAGCACGTTGGAGTCACAGAGACACCCGAGTACTTTTACCGGGAGTGCACCACCAATGGTACCCGTCGGTGCCGGATGTTCATCTTTGTGGGGAAGAGCTCACTTTACAAAGAAGTGGCACCTTGGTTTGTTCACGCCACCGGCTACGACCCGACCGCCCCAATGCCTACCGCAAAGCCGCAAGGAGAGCCTTGATGTGCCTCCGCGAGCTCTACAGGCAGTACCTCGTGGGAACAGCACTAGGATTTACCCCACCCCTGGAAAGTGGAGGACGCGAATGGATTACCCAGATGAGGAGCCTTGGAAGGGATGAAGATATGGAGGACACTGTGTCCCACTTGTCCATTTACCTTACTGGCTTAGACAGGCTGTACCGGGAGACATCGGGACAGCTGAGGCACCAGATCCGCAGAGCCGAGAAGGCAGAAAAGGAGCTAGAAGAGGTAAAAAGAAAGCTAGGAGAGACGAAGGAAGAACTGGAAGTTCAGAAAGCAACGGCCACACAGGCTGTCAGCTCCCTAGCCACTCACCAGGCTAGATGCCAGGCCTACTATGAGTATTTGGATAACCTGGAAGCATACAGGAGAGAAAGAGGGTTGCTGGAGGATGAACCAGAAATGACTCATGTGCACGCAGGCACTCAGACCGAGGAAGAAGTGCCCGAGTACCAACTCCCTCTGAAGAAGCGCCGAGTCTGTCTGGAGTAGATTAGCACTTAGTCTAGCCCCTCCTAGAGTAGAGTCTGTTGTACCCAGTAGCACTACCAGCTTAGCATCGATGTATCCATGATCTTTGTACCCACCTTGTTGTGCAATAAAGGTCATCTTTTATCCTGCACCTGTTTAGTTTTTGTTTTCCCCTGATTTCAGATGGCGGAACAAGGATGGACCCAGGGAGTTTGCCCAGTCACACCGGGCTTCGCTAGCCTGTTGATCCCCGCGCTGGAACGCCTCGGTGTACCAGAACGCCCGAGGTACTACAGCAGGGAGTATGAGCACCATGGGACCCAACGCTGCAGAGTGGTCATAGTTGTCGCCAAGAGTGACCTCCACCCCATCGAAGCATGGCGTACGACCGCCACAGGATTCAGGCACCAGGACACCTACCCCTTAGCCCTCAGGAAAGCACTCCGCTTCATGAGCGGAATCTTTGAAAGGCACGTGGTCCCCACCCCAATGAGGTACTTTCCGCCGATCGTCAGAAGTGCAGTCTGGCGAGCCCGCATAAGGAACTTGGAGCAGCGCCGTCAAGAAGAACCCCTTTTGTACCAAGTGGTCACCTACCTCAATTCCTTGGACCAACTCTTTGACGAGCAGGCTGAACGCCTGAGGGAACAAACCTCCCGGGCTGAACAAGCAGAATTCTCGGTCAGCATGCACCAAGCGAGCCGCCTCGGGAGAATGGGACCTTGACCGAGGCTGAGCAGGCTCGACTTGCACCGCCAGAGGAGAACTCGCCCCGCGAGTAAGCCCAGAGTCAGGCGCTCAGATGGGAATGAAGTCAGCTTGGTCCGGAGAACCCTTGTACCCCTAGCAGTAGTTTCCTTATCCTGTCTCCTGCCCCGCCTTGAAGTGCGAGCCTTGTTGTACCCCCCCTCAAGTGTTGTAACCCTCAGCTGTTGGAATGGAACCTTGTGTGTTTGTGTGTTAGCTTGTGTGTTGTCCTGTCTTTTGAAAATACGAACTAATTAACTTGAACATCATCTTAACTCAATCTTACGAAGGCCTGGCTCATCCTGCAGATGGTGAACACTCGTGCTAGCGCCTCTCAGAGACGCGCCCCTCTTGCTGGAGGAGAGCAACCAGAAGGAAGGAGGGAGAACCCTGAGAACCAGGAAGTGGATCAGCAGGACCCTATGGGAGAGAACCAGCCTGAAGGACAAGCGCCTGTAAGAGGCGGACCAGAAGCAAGCCATCCCAGAAGTCAGATAGCTTCGGGTTTCATCCAGGTCCCTAAACTCGCAAATGAAACATTCAACCCCCTAAACTTAGCTTTGGTTGTCAACCTGGTCCCCGATATTGTAAATATACAGTTTCAGAATATACCCACATACAAATTTAACATGTATATATATTAAAAATGCTTTTTTTAATTGTGTCTATATAGATTACTAGGATGAGGCCAAACGTATGATAAATTGTGAAGTTCCAATAATTAACTATGCAGATTTGATATATTTATAGTTAAATCAATGGTATAATGTAACGCCCGCGTTTTGATCTCTGGGAAAATCATCTAAATAATTCACCCGGTGAAAATCTTTCAAAAAGTTTTACCGCCCGAGCTCTCGTTCCCGCCAATCCCGTCCGCCTTGTTTTCCCTCCCCGCTCTTTTTCCTGTCCGCATCTCGATCACTGTCATCTTTTCCGTCCCATCCCGCGTCGTCCACCCTTGGGTCGACCGCCGGACCCTATCGTCCGCCCTTGGTCGACCGCCGGACCTATCGTCCGTAGCTGACCATCGTCCCCAATGCGGGTGACAAGTTGACCAATTTTCTGAGAACCAGGCCACCCACCTTTGGAGGATCTAGCAACCCCTTGGAAGCAGATGACTAGCTGAGAACTATCAAGAGGAAACTGGAACCGTTTGGATGTGGAGACCGTGACAAAGTTCTCCTGACCACCCATCAGCTCACTGGAACTGCTTCAGCTTGGTGGGATGCTTATTGTGCAGCTTCCCCGAACGAGTCTGCGATCACCTGGAAGGAATTTGAAGAAGAGTTCCGTCGCTACCATATCCCCGACGCCACCATGAGGCGCAAGGCAGATGAGTTCCGTGCACTGAAGCAAGGGAACAAGACCGTGGAAGAGTACACCCACGAGTTCACTGAGCTAGCCCGCTATGCACCAGATGAAGTGAAGACAGATGCAAAGAGACAGGACGCTTTCATCAAAGGGCTGCACCGAGACCTTCGAGCCCTGCTAGTCTCCCACAGCTTCCCTGACTTCAATACACTGATGAACAAGGCCATTGTCACAGAAAGGGCCAGAATGGAGGCAAGGCAAGAGAACAAGCGCAAGTTCTTAGAGAGCAAGAACCGTCAGATGGACCGCTCGCAGAAACCCAGGAGCTCCGGTTATGTTGCACCTAGACCCCAGGCTCCAGTGCAGTATAGGACCCAGTTTCAGGCCACAAGCTCCCAGGCTCCCAATAACCAGTTCAAGAGCCAGACCACCTCGAAGCCACCGCAGAGCAAAGTCAGTCAGGCCACCGCCAGCAACAGCAATGCAAGAGCTTGTTTCAACTGCCGTGAGACCGGGCACTACATCGCCGATTGCCCGTACCCTAGGAGCAAGCCTGCAATATCAGTCTACTCCAACTCGGTGAATGGACCCAAGCCACCAGTGTCTGGAGCCAACCGTGTACCCGTCCGCAGCACCAACGCCGGCAGCAACAACAACAACAAAACCCAGCAGTCGTATGGACGAGCCCGCGTCAACCACATCGACGCGCAGGAAGCTCAAGGAGCACAAGGAGTAGTACTCGGTGAGTACCTAGTCAGTTCAGCTTTGGCAACAATATTATTTGATTCTGGGGCATTGCATTCTTTCATATCATCAAGTTTTGTGGAAAAACACAAGATACCTACAGTACTACTAAAGACACCCCTACTAACCCAAACATCTGGAGGTGATATTAAGTGCCAATTAGGTTGTTCGCGGGTACGGATCCTTTTAAGTGGGGTAGAGTTTCTAGCAGACCTAGTGGTACTAGAATCCAAAGGAATAGATGTGATCCTTGGAATGGACTGGCTAGGCAAACACAATGGTCTCATAGGTTGTGCTGACAAGGTTGTGCGCCTAACCAACCCAGATGGAATACAAGTAGCCTGTCACACCAAAGGAAGTGGACCAGATCCTATGATCTTTAGTATGGAAACAAAAGCCATAGAAGAAGTCCCGGTAATCAGAGAATACCCCGATGTTTTTCCTGAAGTATTACCTGGTATGCCACCAGATAGGGACATAGAGTTTGCTATTGAACTTGTCCCTGGAACCTCTCCTATAGCCAAAAGACCCTATAGGATGGCAGCCTCAGAACTAGCAGAGTTAAAGAAACAACTAGAAGAGTTGCAGCAGATGGGATTTATCAGACCCAGCACATCCCCTTGGGGAGCCCCTGTGCTCTTTGTAAGGAAGAAAGATGGGAGTATGAGATTGTGCATCGACTATCGTGCACTAAATGATGTCACTATCAAGAATAAGTACCCACTCCCCAGAATTGATGACCTCTTTGATCAGCTGAAAGGGGCCAGATACTTTTCCAAGATTGATTTAAGGACCGGGTATCACCAGCTGAAGATTAAGGGGAGTGACACTTCAAAGACCGCATTTGTCACCCGATATGGGCAGTATGAGTTCACAGTGATGCCATTTGGACTCACCAATGCACCGGCTTACTTCATGAACCTTATGAACAAAGTATTTATGGAGGAGTTAGATAAGTTTGTCGTAATTCATTGATGACATACTCATCTACTCCAAGAGTGCCAAAGAACATGAACAGCACCTGCGGGTAGTGTTGAAAAAGTTGAGAGCACACCAACTCTATGCCAAGTTCAGCAAGTGTGAATTTTGGCTGGAAAAAGTAGCTTTCCTTGGTCACATTTTGACCGCAGAAGGAGTAGCAGTAGACCCTGAGAAGGTAGAAGCAGTCTCAAACTGGCAACAACCAACCAATGTGGGTGAGATCAGAAGTTTTCTGGGCTTAGCTGGGTACTACCGGAGGTTTATTGAAGGATTTTCCAAGATAGCTAGACCCATGACAGAATTGCTTAAGAAAGAAAAGAAATTTGTTTGGACCGAGTCGTGCGAGAAGAGTTTCCAGGAGTTAAAGAATAAGCTGACCGCTGCCCCAGTTTTAACCCTACCAGATATTCACAGGGATTTTGTCGTGTACTGCGACGCATCCCGCCAAGGATTAGGGTGTGTCCTCATGCAAGATGGGAAGGTAGTGGCATATGCCTCCCGACAACTTAGACCTCATGAGCAGAATTACCCAACGCATGATTTGGAATTTGCAGCCGTAGTGCACGCACTCAAGATCTGGAGACACTACCTAATTGGGAACAAGTGTGAAATATACACGGATCATAAGAGCTTGAAGTATATTTTCACCCAACCAGATCTGAACCTCAGACAGAGAAGATGGTTAGAATTGGTTAAGGATTATAATGTGGAAATTCATTACCACCCTGGCAAGGCTAATGTAGTGGCAGATGCCCTGAGCCGGAAGTCTTACAGACCTAAGAATGCCCGCCTGCAAGAAGAAATGGCACGATTAAATGTGCACGTTGTTCCCCAGAATGCTAGCCACCAACTGACGATCCAGTCCACTCTGGAGGATCGGATCAGAGAAGCCCAGGGAACAGACAAGGATTTAGTACAGATCCGCAAGCACACCGGAGAAAATAAGGCACCAGACTTTAGAGTCGACAGCAAAGGAACGCTGTGGTATAAAGATAGGATTTGTGTGCCCAAGGAAAGAGACTTTAGACAGATAATCATGGACGAGGCTCACAACTCGCCATATTCCATCCACCCGGGATCCACCAAAATGTATTTGGATTTAAGGCAGAACTATTGGTGGAAAGGAATGAAAGCTGACATAGCCCAGTTTGTCGCTCAGTGTGATACCTGCCAAAGAATTAAGGCGGAACACCAGAAACCGGCAGGATTATTACAACCCTTGCCTATCCCAGTTTGGAAATGGGATGAGATAGGAATGGATTTTGTGGTCGGTTTACCCAGAACACTGAAGGGACACGATTCTATATGGGTAATAGTGGACCGACTCACTAAAGTCGCTCACTTTTTACCTGTACGGACCAATTATGGTGGAGAGAAACTAGCCAAGCTTTATGTGGAAAACATAGTAAAGCTGCATGGAGTGCCCAGTAGAATTGTTTCAGACCGAGGGACCCAGTTCACCTCGAGATTTTGGAAAAGTTTGCATAAAGCTATGGGCACCAAGTTGGATTTCAGCTCCGCGTATCACCCTCAGACCGATGGCCAGACAGAAAGAGTAAATCAGATTATGGAAGACATGCTGAGAGCGTGTGTCCTTACTTATGGTAAAGATTGGGAACAGAGTTTACCCTACGCAGAGTTCTCCTACAACAACGGTTACCAGGCAAGTTTGGGTATGTCCCCGTTTGAAGCCCTCTACGGGAGAAAGTGCAGGACTCCTTTAATGTGGTCAGAAGTAGGAGAGCGTACATTAGTGGGACCCGCACTCATAAAAGAAGCCGAAGAGAAAGTAGCTGAAATTAGAGAGAAATTGAAAGCAGCTCAGTCCAGACAGAAAAGCTACGCAGACAAGAAGAGACGAGAACTGGAATTTAATCCAGGAGACTTTGTTTATCTCAAGGTTTCACCCATCCAAGGAACCCGTAGGTTTCAAGTCCATGGAAAGTTGTCCCCTCGGTACATCGGACCATACCCGGTGCAAAAGAAAGTTGGGAAAGTAGCCTACCGACTGGAGTTACCTGAAGCAATGTCAGACATACACCCGGTATTCCATGTCTCACAGTTGAGAAAATGCCTGAGAGTACCTGAGGAAGAACACATACCAGAAGAAGAAATTGACCTACAGACAGATCTGCGATATCAGGAGGTACCAGTCAAAATTTTGGACACCGTCACCAAGAGAACCAGAAACTCCGAAGTACGGATATGCAGAGTGCAGTGGAGCAGACACAGTGCAAAGGAAGCTACGTGGGAAAGGGAAGATGCCTTGAAGAAAGAGTTCCCCCCCCTTTTTAGGAACCAGCCGAATCTCGAGGACGAGATTTCTTTAAGTGGGGTAGGTTTGTAACGCCCGCGTTTTGATCTCTGGGAAAATCACCTAAATAATTCACCCGGTGAAAATCTTTCAAAAAGTTTTACCGCCCGAGCTCCCGTTCCCGCCAATCCCGTCCGCCTTGTTTTCCCTCCCCGCTCTTTTTCCTGTCCGCATCTCGATCACTGTCATCTTTTCCGTCCCATCCCGCGTCGTCCACCCTTGGGTCGACCGCCGGACCCTATCGTCCGTAGCTGACCGTCGTCGACCGCCCGTCGCGAATCCCGCCGTCCCCTCCCCTTTTCCTCTCTCTCCTTTTCTTTTTCTCTTTCTTCGTTTCTCTCTCTCTTTTCTTTTTCCCCTTTTTCCTCCTTTTTCCTTTTTCCCTCCCCTGCTTCCTCTGGCCGACACCGCCGCCACTGCTCTGCTCCGCTCGCCGCCAAGCACCACGGCCCTGCTCACCGCCGGCCATTCTTCCCCCCCGGTGAAGGGCGGCACGGTTGTCGCGTACGGCGGTCGGCGTGGCTTGCTTACGGTGCTTGGCGCGGCGGTCGGCGGAGCAGAGCGTGCGCGACCGAGCCGGCGGTGGCGTGCGGGTGGAGCGGTCAGTGACGGTGGCGTGCGCGCGCGGTCGCCACGGCCACGGCGATGGCCGGCGCGGGAGGTGGAGCGGGGTGGTGAGGTGCGCAGGAGGTGTGGCCGGCGTGGGCAGCGCAGAGGGTGAGCGGGG
>OAMR01000822.1:150525-164391 GCA_900205405.1 Echinochloa crus-galli
GCCGAAACGCCCTCGAGCGGGTCTAGGGGACCCCACCAACAAGAAACCACCAATGACCAGGGGGCGAGCCCTGGTCAAACGGCGTTGCCAGTCTGGCAAGGCAAGCAAAGGGTCTCCTAACCCTTGCCAACCACGTCTCTGGGCGACGGAGCGTACACTGTGGCAACGGTAGGCCTGTCTCTTATACACATCTGACGTGGCTCGTGTGCGCCCGGTGACGGCCGAGCAGCATGAACACAGCGCCTAAGTGTTCAGCTGGCTCGGCCGAGGGAGACATTAGCACCGGGTCGTGGCAAGACCCGGTGCTAATGTGCCCCCTTTAGCACCGGGTGCAGCCAGCAACCGGTGCGAAATGGCCTCGGCACATTAGCCCCGGTTGCTGGCTGCACCCGGTGCTAAAGGGGGCGCATTAGCACCGGGTCTTGCCACGACCCGGTGCTAATGTGCTGCCCCCGCCGCCCCCGTGCGCCGCCCCCGCTCCTAGCCGTTGGACCCGGTGCTGAAGCCCCATCAGCACCGGGTCCAAAAATGGCCGAGGCGGAGGAGGCGGGCGGATGTGAAGGATTCTGGTAGTGACATGCACTTGAGCTTCACACGGCTCACTCTCGGACTCCAACACCAACTCATAGTCTCCGTCGGCTAGCGAATGATCTAACATGACATGAGATGCATATGTGTAAGTTTTGAGAATGGTTATGGCACAAATGTATACATATGATGCTCATGAGTGCAGCAACTCAATCATAGAGAGCTATTATTCTTGAATGATTGGTGAAGAATACTTTAACAATAGGCATGAGAGCAAGGCCCAAGGCTAGATGGTGATTAACTAGTTTCCTTCTTCTTTTACTGAGTAGGAGCATATCTCCTCTCCGGTCGAGAAGCTAAGTTCATTAGTGAGCTCTTTTTTTTTTACTCTTGTTTGAAGTATTTCTTTCATTAACTCCTTAAGACAAGTTTCATAAAGTTCACTAATGCACATGTTGTATGCTTGCAACACTATGTGGCATATATAGGAATAAATCATGAAATGGTACTAGTAAGCTTCTATAAATTGTCAAACAGAAAGGTAACATGTATCTGAACATAACAACCTATTTGGACAGCAATAGTAGCATGCATATGAATTTAAGTTATTCAAATTAATTCATAACCTAGAAATGCTAGTTTCCCCATTTAAAAGTGGAACAGAATTCGATGATACGTAAACAGGATGAAACTTTCTGGAGATATTCTACCATCTATTCTAAGCATTTTGACGGGTTAAAGCTCATAGAAAAGATATTTTACTCAACAACATTATTTAAACAAAGTTAAAGCCTAGTAATTTTTATCTGCAGTTACTGACATGGTATGCCAGTGAGAATTTGACAAAGCAAATATATGAGCATTTCAAGCTTACTGTAAACTTTGCAGCATTTTATCAATAACACAGAATATATTAAAAATCATACAAGGTCAGCTAGCTAGTGAAGAAATAAAATCATAACTTGGCACATAATGACATGCAAGTGCTCAATTTTGTTCAGAGGCTCAACTATGACAAGATGCAGCTGTAAAATATATTTCACTCATTTTCAAGCATGTTTACTATTTATTCACATTTTCCATGATTAAACATAGCTATAATGATAGATAATATATAAGCAACATTTACATGGAAACAACATGCGTAACTCAGTGTTACTACCAGTATAAGACATGGCAAAATTAATTTCACAAATTTATCATGCACAGAAAATTAATTATGAATATATTCTCAAGCATAAAAACATGAATAAAATCGCATCTGCCAGAAAAATATATGTGCTGCTTATGAATGTTACTCTATTGAGTAGATATAGATACCTGGGATGCAATGCAACAAGATTTGTTATTTTAGCATTTTTCTACAATTTGTAATGTAATAAACATGGTAAAGGAACATATGTAAAAAACAATTAAATTTCGTATAGAGAAATACATTTTCCACCTATCCATAGATTTCATGGGCTAGTTCGAAAGATTCCGGTGTTTCTTTGTTGTTTTTGAGCTGATTTTGAAAATTTGCCACAAATCATAGAAAATTCCAAAAATAGTAAATCCAACTGTTTTGGAATCCTTGCGAAAAGCTCCTTCCAGTAAACTAACATGCATAGGTGGAAAATGTATTTCTCTATACGAAATTTAATTGTTTTTTACATATGTTCCTTTACCATGTTTATTACATTACAAATTGTAGAAAAATGCTAAAATAACAAATCTTGTTGCATTGCATCCCAGGTATCTATATCTACTCAATAGAGTAACATTCATAAGCAGCACATATATTTTTCTGGCAGATGCGATTTTATTCATGTTTTTATGCTTGAGAATATATTCATAATTAATTTTCTGTGCATGATAAATTTGTGAAATTAATTTTGCCATGTCTTATACTGGTAGTAACACTGAGTTACGCATGTTGTTTCCATGTAAATGTTGCTTATATATTATCTATCATTATAGCTATGTTTAATCATGGAAAATGTGAATAAATAGTAAACATGCTTGAAAATGAGTGAAATATATTTTACAGCTGCATCTTGTCATAGTTGAGCCTCTGAACAAAATTGAGCACTTGCATGTCATTATGTGCCAAGTTATGATTTTATTTCTTCACTAGCTAGCTGACCTTGTATGATTTTTAATATATTCTGTGTTATTGATAAAATGCTGCAAAGTTTACAGTAAGCTTGAAATGCTCATATATTTGCTTTGTCAAATTCTCACTGGCATACCATGTCAGTAACTGCAGATAAAAATTACTAGGCTTTAACTTTGTTTAAATAATGTTGTTGAGTAAAATATCTTTTCTATGAGCTTTAACCCGTCAAATGCTTAGAATAGATGGTAGAATATCTCCAGAAAGTTTCATCCTGTTTACGTATCATCGAATTCTGTTCCACTTTTAAATGGGAAACTAGCATTTCTAGGTTATGAATTAATTTGAATAACTTAAATTCATATGCATGCTACTATTGCTGTCCAAATAGGTTGTTATGTTCAGATACATGTTACCTTTCTGTTTGACAATTTATAGAGCTTACTAGTACCATTTCATGATTTATTCCTATATATGCACATAGTGTTGCAAGCATACAACATGTGCATTAGTGAACTTTATGAAACTTGTCTTAAGGAGTTAATGAAAGAAATACTTCAAACAAGAGTAAAAAAAAAAGAGCTCACTAATGAACTTAGCTTCTCGACCGGAGAGGAGATATGCTCCTACTCAGTAAAAGAAGAAGGAAACTAGTTAATCACCATCTAGCCTTGGGCCTTGCTCTCATGCCTATTGTTAAAGTATTCTTCACCAATCATTCAAGAATAATAGCTCTCTATGATTGAGTTGCTGCACTCATGAGCATCATATGTATACATTTGTGCCATAACCATTCTCAAAACTTACACATATGCATCTCATGTCATGTTAGATCATTCGCTAGCCGACGGAGACTATGAGTTGGTGTTGGAGTCCGAGAGTGAGCCGTGTGAAGCTCAAGTGCATGTCACTACCAGAATCCTTCACATCCTCCCGCCTCCTCCGCCTCGGCCATTTTTGGACCCGGTGCTGATGGGGCTTCAGCACCGGGTCCAACGGGTAGGAGCGGGGGCGGCGCGAAGATGTGTCAGGGCGAAGACATTAGCACCATGTCGTGGCAAGACCCGGTGCTAATGTGCCCCCTTTAGCACCGGGTGCAGCCACGACCCGGTGCTAAAGGCCTCGGGCACATTAGCACCGGGTCGTGGCTGCACCCGGTGCTAAAGGGGGCGCATTAGCACCGGGTCTTGCCACGACCCGGTGCTAATGTCTTCGCCCTGGCACCCCGCAGCGCCGCCCCCGCTCCTAGCCGTTGGACCCGGTGCTGAAGCCCCATCAGCACCGGGTCCAAAAATGGCCGAGGCGGAGGAGGCGGGCGGATGTGAAGGATTCTGGTAGTGATCAGATAAGGCTATCTCCAACAAGTGACCCAAAAGGAGACCCAAACCTAAAATGCGTCTTCGATGGTACTATTTCAGCCTCCAATAGAGTACCCATACCCAAACCCAAAATGGATTTTCAAGAGAGAACCTAAATCTGGGTATCTCTCTTCGTGACCCATTCGCAGAAAGGATTCTCTTTTGAGTCTTCTGTCGGAGAAATGAGTTTATGGGTTAAGAATCTTTTTAACGTAGACAACCTAAAGTGATAAATGGGTCTTCGATTTGGGTCTCCATTGTTGGAGACGGTCCAAGTGATGATGCATGGAGACCTCCGTAGAAGCCAAATGTGGTCGAAACTCTAGAAACGAAGTTAATTTTAGTATTAAACTGCACATATGTCTCCATATGACCACATATTAATATAGAATTGAGAAATGATCTTAAGCAAAGGTATGGGATAGGTACAAGGCCGCATAGGACAAACCGCTCATCACAGGTGGAAAAAGGGGTTTTAGTCTCAATCCCAAAGCCCTTTTAGTCTCAGTTTTGGGAAACGGGACCAGCTCCCCAGGACTAAAAGGTCTAGACCTTTAGTCTCGGTTCTCCCATGAGGGAATCGAACCCATAAACTCTTGCATTTCCTCGCATACAACCTTCTAACAACTCCATCTACGCAGCACATGTGATGGTAGGTAGGATGTTTTCTCTTTATTGTAACCCGTAAAAGGTCCTTTAGTCCCGGGTGGTAGCTCCAATCGGGACTAAAGGGTCTTTTAGTCCCGGTTGAAGCCACCACCCGAGACTAAAAGTCCCTCTTTTAGTCCCAGTTGGAGCCACCACCCGGGACTAAAGGGTCACTTTTAGTCCTGGTTGGTGTTACCAACCAAAACACCAACCGGGACTAAAGGTTATTAGTCCTTTGTCCAATAAAATCTGGGACTAATGTCCCGGATGGAAGGGGATGAATGCCCTCTTCTCTACTAGTGGCTTCACTATTGAATTTAATAAGAATAGATGTGTATATGTATTTACTACTTAATTAATAGTTGAAGACGATCCTAACCAACTTATCAGGTAAACCTACACCATCTATGAAGTCAGTGAAGGAGACTAGCGTGCCACACACTTGCTTGCCTCGCCAGGCCATGCCAAGCTGAGTGGACGGACGGACGGACGGAACTGCCCATAAAGAGCTACCTTTTATGCCCATCACAGTGTTTCCTTATCGGCTCAGGCATCCAGGTCCAGTCTCCCTCCGTCCCCGCGTGCCTATATGTGAGACCCTCCTCTCCAACTCAACACGCACCTCTCACACTGTAACACCCTAAATTACCCATTTAAAAATGTCTAGTAATTAAATTTAATCTTATTATTTATGGTCATGATTAATATAAGTTAAATAAATAATTTCTGGAAGTTAAAATCAAATATAAGGATTAGAAACATTTTTGTTGCATTCATGCTGCTGCATTGGGTTTTGTTTGGTTGTGAGTTAAATTGGAATTTAAATTCTGTTTAAATTCAAATTTAATTCGCATATGTTTGAATCCTAGAAAAGTTGTTTAGCCCATAGTTCATTTTTGCCCCTGGTCTTTTTCCTCGGTCCTCTTCTACCCCTCCACTTTTCCCCCTAGCTCGGCCTAGCACCCTTCCCTCTCTCCTTCCCGAGCCGGCCCAGCCCTTCTCCCCACCGCCCCGGCCCGCTCACACGCTAGCTTCCCACGGCCCAGCAACCTTCCCCGCACCCCCACCGCCTCGGCCTTGGGCCTTTTCGCCGCGCCGGCCCAGCCCCGTTCTCCTCCCCGCCCCCTGTTGCCTCGGACGCTGCCACGCGGGGCCCGCTTGGCAGGGTGTAACACCCAAAAATTGCCTATTTAAAATTTTTAGTAATTAATTGGCATTTATTTAATTTGTTAACTCCCTCCACTCCCTTCCCCGCTCAGCCCACAACTCCCCGGCCGGCCCAGCCCGTCCCTCCCTCTACTTGGGCCACGCCCTGCGCGCCCCGCTCCTGGGCCGAACAGCCGGCCCAGCCAACGCCGCATCTCTTCCCCCTCCCTTTTTCCTCCCAAGCCGCTGACAGCGGGCCCCACTGGTCAGGGCCCTCTTCCTCCTCGCTCCCGACCGAGCCAAGCTCGGCCATGCCGCACCCTACCGCCTCAGCCTGGCCTCTGGGCCATCTCCCCGCGCCCCTGGGACCCGCGCGAAGTTTCCCCCGAGCCTTCCCCGCGCAACTCTTTCCTTTTCGCGCCGCCTCCCCACATGGCAACTCTTCCTCCTCACTTGGAAAGCCCCGGCTCCGCCGGCGATCGAATCCCGCGCGGCCCGCTCGTCGATAGCCCCTCTCCGGCGTATATAAAGCCACCCCCGTAGCCCCAGGACTCACCCAAGCCCTCACCCAAGCACCTACCCCCTCCCAGCACCTCTCCCCGTGAGCGCCGCCTCGAAGCTCCGCAGCTCACCGACGGGAACCCCGCTCCGGCGGCACCCCGTGCCCCTCGACGCCACGGGTGGACTCGCAGTAAGGTAAGGGACCTCCCCCCCCACCAATTTTGCCAATGTAGCGCCCCACCACGCTGTGTCCATTCCACCCGAGCCGTCGGCCGCCGCCACCGATACTCAATCCCGAACTTGAGCACCCCCATTAGACTCGCCATCTCCTCCCAAGGCCATAGGATCAAACCCCGTCGAGTTTCGTGCCCCCTAGCCCGAGAAACACCCAACTCCGGCGAACCCTTGCTCTCGGCCGAGTGGCGCCGCCGCGAGATCCTCCCCACCGGCGACCATACTCCCTCCCTTCCACCAGAGTCGTCGGATCCGCCTCCAACCGCCCAGATTAGATCCCCCGATACCCCTTCGCATTTTAAATCCAGGCCGCTCAGATCAGATCCAACGGCCGCGTACCAGTCAGCCTTGGTCATTTTACAGAAGAGCCCCTTCACTTTTTAAATTAGAACCCGCGGTCCAGCTTTGTTCAAAAGTAATTGCACTTAGGTCCTGTTTTTAATATAAGGTTGTACCTAGTTTGTTTACTCCTATCCTTTGATTACCTTGGGTTATTGCATATGGGTAGAATCTTTGCTATGCGCAGCTACTATCATTATTATTTAATTGTTAATCTTGACTTAATGGTTCACTTTAACATTTATGATAAAACATGCTTTTTAGCAACTTGGTTTAGGGAGCTAGAGCATGTGCTTCGTGCTTTGCTCTAGTGTCTCTCCGTAAGGTCCAGTTCTTAAAGCGGCAACCCAGGAGCATGTCGCCACCGCTAGAACTATTATGGCTCTGGTCTTGGTCAAGTAACTTCTACGGCTCTAGCTTGACAGTAGTTATGGAGTGGCCGACGGCGTTATGGGAAACATGGGTGAGAGTATGTCTTGATCCACCGAGGACGGGTGATCCGTCGGCTATGCCCCCGTGAGGCACAGTCCCGTGCTGGGAGTCACTGCGACGGGGAACTCCACACATTGCGCATTGTTGGGTGAGATGCCCGCGCTTTGGACGCCATTAACCCCCCTATGGTATGACTCCGTAGGCGTACGTCAATCTCGGTGCCTGGGCCATGCTACCTGTGTTGTACCATAATCGGCCACTGTCTTGTTTGGGTGTCTTGTGAAAAACCTCGTAGCGTCCCTATGCGGTCACACCTCGGTAGTGTGATTTGTGAGGTCTAATCCACCTCCGCGTGGTTGGGTGCAAAGTTCTTTGAACTTTTACGCGACTGGTGGGTAAAGGGCGAAACCTCTGCAGAGTGTACGATCTATCATGATAGCATTGCTCAGGGTCACGAGCGGCCTGGATCCTTTATGATTAGAAGATGCTGTTATTTTACTGCTTAATGTTGACTTACATTAATTAATTTGGGATACAACTGGGATTCATCTAATGTAGTAGTTATGATTAAAATGAACCAACTAAAAGTGCTTATGCAGTTAAGCCAGTGTCAAGCCTTCTTTGCCTCATCCCCCGTGCTATACTTGCCAAGTAATTCTGTTACTTACACTTGCTATCTCCTTCCATCCTCGCTGCACCCCCATGGATGGAAAGCCATCTCCTCCGCAAGGAAAGGCACCGCTGCCGCCGTGATCCTTGGTGTGCGAGCCACGCACCACCTCGGCGCCCTAGCCTGCTGTAGGATCGCAGCCTAGTTAGAACGGTTGACAAATCTTAGGGGACCACCATGATTATGTCTTATATGTCGTCCAGATTCACTTTTTCAAAACTAAAATCTAGTCGAGTCTTATGTGAATCATGTCCTTAGGTGCTTGAAATGATTGTCATTATGCTTATGCTTGATTTGGATTTTTGTAATGATTGTGATGGGCGTAGACGCAAGTCTACTACCATCTAGATGCAGGACTAAGGTTTAAGGACTTTAGTGATTAAATAGAGGAGGGTATTCATTTCTCTTTCTCTTTTTCTATTAAAGCCCTCCATCATGATAAATTGGTAAACCTCTGAAGCCATAACCATCGGAGTTTTTATGAGAATTATCTATTGATGATAGATGGTGAACACAAGGAGCAACCCCTGGTGCCAGTGGACTGCCGCCACCACCTCCCACCATTGAGCAGATGATGCTCACGCAGACCCAGCTGATGCAGCAGATGGCCCAGACAATGGCAATGATGCAGCAGAACCAGCAGAATTCACCGCAGCACAACATGCCGCCCCGTGACAAGAGGGGTGAATTCCTGAAGGGGCATCCTCCTACCTTCAGCAAGGCCACTAACCCCCTGCAGGCTGATGATTGGCTCAAGGCGGTGGAGAGACAGCTCAACATCGCCCAGTGCAACGACCGGGAGAAGGTGCTGTACGCCGGAGGACAGCTCCAGGGACCGGCACTGGACTGGTGGGACTCGTACCAGTACGCTCACATCGACCGTACTCAGATCACCTGGCAGGAGTTCCGCAGCAGCTTCCGCTCCCACCACGTGCCAGAAGCTCTGATGACCCTGAAGAAGAAGGAGTTCCTGGCACTGAAGCAAGAAGGGATGAGTGTCACCGCCTACAGTGACAAGTTCATCGAGTTGGCCCGTTATGCTCCTGAGGACGTGGACACCGACAAGAAGAAGCAGTCCAGGTTCCGTGATGGCTTGCAGGATGCACTGCAGTACCAGCTGATGTGCACCAGGTTTCCTAACTTCCAGGAACTAGTGGACAGTGCTTTGATGCTGGAACACAAGCGCCGTGAGATGGAGGAGAAGAAGAGGAAGTTCCAGGGCCAGCAGATCGGGAGCAGCAGTTGCCCCCGCTTCGTTCCTCCTCAGGGCAGTCAGCAGATGGGAAGCCAGCAGCGCTTCCAGAGTCAGCAGGGCCCGTTCAACCGTGGCCAGCACCAGCAGCGCCCCTAGTACCCCCAGGCGCCACAGCAGCAGCGTCCTCAGAACCAGCTGCAGAATGTCCCAGCTCAGCGCAACCCAGTGCAGCAAGGCCCCGTTCAGCGCCCCAACCCCGTCAACAACACGCCAGTGGGTCCCAGAGCGTGTTATCACTGTGGAGAGCAGGGGCACTATGCCAATGTCTGCCCCCAAGAAGGTCAAGAACGCCAACCAGCAGGCTGGACAGCAGCAGGCCAACCGGGGACCCCAGAACCCCGCCAGAGGCAAGGTCAACCACATGGGTGCAGAAACTGCACAGGGAGCTACTGACGTGGTTTTGGGTACGTTGCTTGTCAACTCGACCCCCGCAACTGTTTTATTCGATTCTGGAGCCTCGCATGCTTTCATCTCTGCTGCATTTGTACACAAGAGTATGATGACCCTGCAACCCATGGGGAATCCTATGCAAGTTAGTTCACCTGGGGGAGAACAACGAGCTAGTCTATGCTGCTCCAAGGTTATCATTACAAAAAGGGGGGTAGATTTTGAAGTATACCCCATAGTCCTGAATTCTCTTGGATTTGATATAATCCTAGGAATGAGTTGGCTCGCCAAGTATAATGTTGTGATCCAGTGCTCCGAGAGGGCAGTGCAACTTGTGGCAAAAGGCGGCAGTAAAGTGGAGTACCGGGCAGTCCAGTCTTCAGACCAGTGCCAAGCCAACCAAGCTGAGGGTGCAGCTCCCGCCGACATCAGGGTGGTGAGCGAGTTCCCGGATGTGTTTCCTGAGGAATTGCCAGGGATGCCCCCGGAACGTGAAGTTGAATTCATTATTGAACTAAAACCTGGCACTGCTCCTATAGCTAAAAGGCCATATAGAATGAGAGTGAAGGAGCTGGAGAAACTGAAGGAGGAATTAAGCTCTTTGCTAGCCAAGGGGTATATTCGTCCTAGTGCTTCACCATGGGGAGCACCAGTACTGTTCGTGGACAAGAAGGATGGAACACAGAGGATGTGTGTGGACTATCGAGCCCTCAACGAAGTGACTGTCAAGAACAAGTACCCGCTGCCATGGATTGATGATTTGTTTGATCAGCTGAAGGGAGCTTGTGTGTTCTCCAAGATAGACCTTCGATCGGGTTATCATCAGATGAGGATCCGGTCGTCGGACATACCCAAGACGGCTTTCACTACTCGGTACGGGTTGTACGAGTTCACGGTTATGTCCTTTGGACTGACCAATGCTCCTGCATACTTCATGTACTTGATGAATAGTGTCTTCATTGACTACCTTGACAAGTTCGTGGTGGTGTTCATTGATGACATTCTGGTCTTCTACAAGAATGAAGAGGAACATGAAGATCATTTGAGGATGGTGATGCAGAGACTTCGGGAACATCAGCTATATGCCAAGTTGAGCAAATGTGAGTTCTGGTTGAAGGAAGTGGTATTCTTGGGACACGTGCTATCCAACGGAGGAGTAGCAGTCGATCCGAAGAAGGTTAATGATGTGTTGAGCTGGAACCCGCCTCGAGATGTCAGCGAGATCAGGAGTTTCCTTGGAATGGCCGGATATTATCGGCGGTTCATTGATGGATTTTCCAAGATTGCTAAACCCATGACGGCGTTGTTGGAGAAAAATGCCAAGTTCATCTGGATAGAGGAGTGCCAAACCAGCTTCGAAGAGTTGAAGAAGAGGCTGACAACAGCACCTGTGTTGGTATTGCCCGACATAGCCAAGAGCTTCTCCATCTACTGCGATGCATCCCGTCTAGGACTGGGGTGTGTACTTATGCAGGAAGGGAGAGTCATGGCATACGCATCAAGGCAGTTACGGAAGCATGAGCAGAACTATCCGACACATGATTTGGAGTTGGCAGCTATGGTGCATGCTCTGAAGATTTGGAGGTATTACATGATTGGGCACAAGTGTGACATCTACACTGATCATAAGAGCCTGAAGTACGTCTTCACTTAGTCAGAGCTGAACATGAGGACACGCCGATGGTTGGAGTTGATCAATGACTATGACATGGAAATCCACTACCACCCTGGCAAGGCTAACTTGGTGGCAGATGCTCTGAGCAGTAGAAGCTATGTGAACAAGATTACCGGCCATTGTCTACCCGAAGAACTCAGCCGGGAATTTGAGAAGATGAGTCTGGGGGTCGTGACCAGCATCACAGAGATGACGATAGAACCGACTCTTGAATAGGAGATCCGGAAAGGATAGCTTGGTGATGAAAAGAGCAAGGAAATTGTGGAGAATGTTGCCCTAGGAAAGGCGCCTGGTTTCCAAGTGGATGAACAAGGAACCTTGTGGCACAGGAAGAGGATATGTGTGCCCGATATAGCGCAGATCAAGGAGACGATCGTGAGAGAAGCGCATGATTCGGCATACTCGATCCACCCAGGAAGCACCAAGATGTACCAAGACATCAAGGAAAGATTCTGGTGGTACGGATTGAAGCGTGATGTGGCCACACATGTGGCACTATGTGACACTTGTCAGAGTGTTAAGGCTAAACATCAAAGGCCTGCAGGATTACTCCAGCCCTTGAAGATACCAGAATGGAAATGGGAAGAAGTTGGCATAGACTTCATCACCGGTCTACCCCGCACACAGCGAAGATTTGACTCCATTTGGGTGATTGTGGACCGCTTGACCAAGGTGGCACACTTTCTTCCAGTAAAGACCACCTACACCCGAGCCAGACTAGCAGAGCTATACATGGAGAGGATTGTATGCTTGCATGGAGTGCCAAAGCGGATAGTGTCCGACCGTGGTACTCAGTTCACTTCACACTTCTGGCAGAAAGCTGCAAGAGTCTATGGACACTAAGTTGCAGTTTAGTTCAGCATACCATCCCTAGCCAGATGGAAAGACAGAGCGGACTAATCAAATTCTAGAGGGCATGTGCACTGCAGTATGGTGTTAGCTGGGACAAGAGTTTACCCTATGCGGAATTCTTGTACAACAACAGCTATCAGAAGAGTCTGCAAATGGCACCATTCGAGGCTTTGTATGACAGGAAGTGCAGAACACCACAGTTCTGGAATCAGACTGGAGAAAGTCAAGTCTTTGGGCCTGAAATACTCAGAGATGCAGAACGCCAAGTGCAAGTGATCAAACAGAATTTGAAGGTGGCACAGTCTAGGCAGAAGAGTTATGCTGATGTCAAACGGAGGGATCTCAGTTTTGCATTTGGAGATTTTGTGTACCTCAAGGTGTCTCCGATGAGGGGTGTGAAGAGGTTCAATGTCAAGGGCAAGCTAGCACCTTGTTACATTGGACCTTTCCAGATACTTGAAAGGAAGGGTGAAGTGGCATATCAGTTGGGACTACCCGAGCGATTGGCCGGAGTGCACGATGTGTTCCATGTGTCTCAACTGAAGAAATGTTTGCGAGTGCCTGAAGAGCATATCTCAATAGATGAGCTGAATGTGCAAGAGGATCTCACTTATGAGGAGTATCCAGTCAGGATTCTGGAGGTGTCTGAGAGGGTGACAAGAAACAAAGTCATCCGGATGTGCAAGGTACAGTGGAGCCGACACTCGGAGGATGAAGCCACTTGGGAACGGGAGGAAGATCTCAAGACTGAGTACCCGCAGCTTTTCGCACCTACATCCGAATCTCGAGGACGAGATTCATCTTAAGGGCGGTAGGTTTGTAATACCCAAAAATTGCATATTTAAAATTTTTAGTAATTAATTGGTATTTATTTAATTTGTTCATAATTAATATAGGTTAAATGAATTATTTATGAATATTAAAAACAAATATAAGTGTAGAAATATTTTTGTTGCATTCATGCTCGCTCCCGACCGAGCCAAGCTCGGCCATGCCGCACCCTACCGCCTCAGCCTGGCCTCTGGGCCATCTCCCCGCGCCCCTGGGACCCGCGCGAAGTTTCCCCCGAGCCTTCCCCGCGCAACTCTTTCCTTTTCGCGCCGCCTCCCCACATGGCAACTCTTCCTCCTCACTTGGAAAGCCCCGGCTCCGCCGGCGATCGAATCCCGCGCGGCCCGCTCGTCGATAGCCCCTCTCCGGCGTATATAAAGCCACCCCCGTAGCCCCAGGACTCACCCAAGCCCTCACCCGAGCACCTACCCCCTCCCAGCACCTCTCCCCGCGAGCGCCGCCTCGAAGCTCCGCCGCTCACCGACGGGAACCCCGCTCTGGCGCCACCCCATGCCCCTCGACGCCACGGGTGCACTCGCAGCGAGGTAAGGGACCTTCCCCCCCCCCACCAATTTGGCCAATGTAGCACCCCACCACGCTATGTCCATTCCACCCGAGCCGCCGGCCGGCATTCACCATCGGGCGCCGCCACCGCTACTCAATCCCGAACTTGAGCACCCCCATTAGACTCGCCATCTCCTCTCGAGGCCATAGGATCAAACCCCGTCGAGTTTCGTGCCCCTAGCCCGAGAAACACCCAACTCCGGCGAACCCTTGCCCTCGGCCGAGCGGCGCTGCCGCGAGATCCTCCCCACCGGCGACCATACTCCCTCCCCTCCACCAGAGCCATCGGATCCGCCTCCAACCGCCCAGATTAGATCCCCCGATACCCCTTCGCGTTTTAAATCCGGGCCG
>OAMR01000822.1:184570-198460 GCA_900205405.1 Echinochloa crus-galli
CCTGGTGTGACTTTATTAGTCTCAAAATATAATAGCTCTATCTTTCGAAAGTGTTTGTAGGGACATAATATTTGTGAAGAAATTTATATAAAAATTAATTTTTTGAGTTACAATTCAAAATCAAGATACCAAACAGAAAGTTGAAAACGTTATTCGGCCAAACAAAACCCACCAAAACCCCCCATTTTATATTTCATTCAAAAAAGAAAATAGGGAAACAGATCAAACAACCCACACGAGACTGACTAGAGTTCTTCCAGATCCAGCCCTTGGCTCGCAGTACACCAAACCCAGACCAGATCTCAACGTGCCCCTTCTCAGATCCCAATTCCCAAATGCCCTTGCAGTCGTAGCTACACCCCGACCGGCCGACCTCGCTCGGATCCATGGGCGGGCTCAGGGCAGCGTCGCCGTCGGGCGCGGGTGCCGGAGCCGACGCGGGGGCGGGATCAGGCCCCGGGGCGCCGCGCGTGGCGATGGCGTGCGTGCTGGCGTCCGAGGTCGCCACGGTGCTCGCCGTCATGCGCCGCAACGTCCGCTGGGCGGGCGTCCGCTACGGCGGCGGCGATGGCGGCGCGGGCGACGACGAGCACCTCGACCACCCGCTCGTCGCGGGGCTCAAGGCCCTCCGCCGCCGCGCCGCCGCGTGGGGCCACGGCCGCTGGGGGCGCGTCGAGCCGCTCCTCTACCTCCGCCCCTTCCTCGACGTCGTCCGCTCCGACGAGACCGGGGCGCCCATCACGGGCGCCGCGCTCTCGTCCCTGCACAAGATCCTCACGCTCGACCTCGTCGAGCCCAGCGCGCCCGGCGTCGCTGAGGCGATGGGCGCTGTCGTGGACGCCGTCACGGCCTGCCGTTTCGAGGTCACTGACCCGGCATCCGAGGAGGCCGTCCTGGCGCGGGTCTTGCAGGTGCTGCTCGCCTGCGTGCGCGGCCAAGCGGCGCCGGCGCTGGCCAATCGGCATGTCTGCGCGATCGTCAGTACCTGCTTCCGCGTCGTGCAGCAGGCTGGGACCAAGGGGGAGCTACTGCAGCGTGTATCCCGCCAGACAATGCAGGAAGTTATCCGTTCTATCTTCGCCCGCCTGCTGGACATTGATGTCACCGTGGTGTCTGACGAGCAGGTATGATTTGAGCATTGTTATACTTATTATTACTTGTGCCAGGTATGATTTGAGCATTGTTATACTTATTATTACTTGTGCCGTGCTCATGAACACAAAGATGTTGCAATACCATTCCTCCCTCAGCTTTATAACTTTACTTACTAAGCTTATGTACACTGGTCAGAACTCCGAAGTAAAAACAAGTGGAATGATCCTAGGATTATCTTCTTAGTTTTAACTATTTGCTGTCATCCTAGCAATATGGTCACCTTCCACATACTGACAGTCTGACACTTGTCACTTGCCTTCACTAGCCACCTTTTACTGTAAGATATGCCTCATGTGAGTTTGCAAAGAAAAGCGTCATATGTGCCTATACCACCCCATGAAGTGTATTAATGTACTGGTAGCATTTGTTCTGCAGGCAGCTGGCTGCAAGAATCAAGGTTTCGGTGCTGAGGAGATGGAGAATGGGAAGAGTGACTATGTGTGTTTGAACAGCTCTGGCGATGAGGTGGGGGATGGATCTGGAATTGTGCAAGACAAAGCCATGATGGAACCGTTTGGAGTTCCTTGTATGGTGGAGATATTGCAATTCTTGTGCTCCCTCTTGAACATAGCAGAAGACATTGAGGTGAACCCAAGGATGAATCCAATTGACTTCGATGAGGATGTGCCACTGTTTGCTCTGGGGTTGATTAATTCAGCTATTGAAGTGTCAGCTTTGTCTATACACAGGCACCAAAAGCTGCTGGCTTTTGTACAGGATGAATTGTTCCGCAATCTAATGCATTTTGGCTTATCAATGAGCCCCTTGATCCTGTCGACAGTGTGCAGCATTGTTTTCACTCTCTTTTACCATCTGCGCGATGAACTTAAGCTGCAAATAGAGGCTTTCTTCTCATGTGTGATCCTAAGATTAGCACAGAGTAGATATGGTGCAAGTTATCAGCAGCAAGAAGTTGCCCTGGAGGCTCTAGTGGATTTTTGCCGGCAGAAAGAGTTTATGGCTGAGATGTATGCGAACATGGACTGTGATTTACAGTGCTCAAATATTTTTGAAGAGCTAGCTAACCTTCTGTCTAAGACTGCGTTTCCTGTGAACAGTCCTTTGTCGGCCTTAAATGTGCTTGCTTTAGATGGTTTGGTTGCTGTCATTCAGGCAATGGCAGAGCGGACTGATAATGCAGCTCAGCATCATGACCAAACAGCACCAGAAATAAGTGAATATTTTCCTTTCTGGCAGTTGAAGTGTGAGAGTGGTAATGATCCTGATCAGTGGGTTAAATTTGTTCACCAGCAAAAAAACATCAAGAGAAAGCTAATGGTTGGTGTTGAACATTTCAATAGGGACAAAAAGAAGGGTTTCGAGTACTTGCAAGGTGTTCATCTTTTGCCTGAAAAGCTTGATCCATACAATGTTGCTCTGTTCTTCCGGTACACACCTGGATTGGACAAGAATCTTCTTGGGGATTACCTGGGTAACCATGATGACTTCTCTATTCGGGTCCTTCATGAATTTGCTAGAACCTTTGACTTCAAGGAGATGAATTTGGATGCTGCTCTAAGGCTCTTCTTGGAAACTTTCCGGCTGCCTGGTGAGTCACAGAAGATACAGAGAATTCTTGAGGCCTTTTCTGAGCGATACTATGAACAATCACCACAGATATTTGTTAATATTGATGCTGCTTTGGTGTTATCATATTCAGTAATCCTGCTTAACACCGATCAACACAATATAAGGGTTAAGAAGAAGATGACTGAAGAAGACTTTATTAGGAACAATCGTCGTATAAACGGAGGCAATGATCTTCCAAGGGAGTTCTTGTCAGAACTTTATTATTCTATTTGTCGTAATGAAATCAGAACCATTCCTGAGCAAGGAACTGGTTGTTCTGAGATGTCTTTCAGTCGATGGGTTGATCTGATGTGGAGGTCAACAAGAACATCAATGTATATTGCTTGTAACTCCTACCCTTTTCTTGATCATGACATGTTCTCTGTCATGGCTGGACCAACAGTTGCTGCTATTTCTGTGGTTTTTGACAATGTTGAGAATGAGGAAGTTCTTACAGGATGCATTGATGGTTTTCAATCGGTGGCGAAACTGGCTGCATCCTATCATCATGATGATGTGCTGAATGATCTTGTTGTAGCACTATGTAAGTTCACCACTTTGTTGAGCACTTCATACATTGATGATCCTGTAACAGCTTTTGGGGAGGATACCAAGGCTAGAATGGCAACAGAGGCTGTTTTCACTATAGCAACTACATATGGTGATCACATACGCAGCGGGTGGAGGAACATAGTAGATTGCATTTTGAGACTGCATAAGATTGGCCTTCTTCCTGGTCGCCTCACTGGCGATACAGCTGATGATCAGGAATCCTCTTCAGATTCGTTGCACGGCAAGCTTTCTTCTTCATCTGCTCCTCAAGTTTTGCCAATTAGTACTCCTCGGAAAAGTTATGGACTGATGGGGAGGTTCAGCCAGCTACTGTACTTAGATGCTGAAGAACCAAGGTCCCAGCCAACCGAGGAGCAACTTGCTGCTCAGAGGAATGCTTCAGAGACTGTGAAGAGGTGCCAAATAGGTACCATCTTCACTGAGAGCAAATTCTTACAAGCTGATTCACTCTCAAATCTGGCAAGAGCCCTTATTCAGGCAGCAGGTCGACCTCAGAAGATCACCAGCTCACTTGATGATGAAGGCATAGCTGTCTTCTGCTTGGAGCTTCTAACTACTGTCACATTAAACAACAGAGACAGGATTGTTCTTTTGTGGCAGGATGTTTATGAGCACATAACCCATATCGTCCAGTCCACAGTGATGCCCTGCAATCTAGTAGAGAAGGCTGTTTTTGGTCTCCTGCACATCTGTCAGAGGTTGCTTCCTTATAAGGCAAACCTTGTAGATGATCTACTAAGGTCATTGCAGCTGATTTTGAAACTTGATGCCCGTGTAGCTGATGCCTACTGTGAGAACATTACCTTGGAAGTAACACGTCTTGTCAAGGCGAATGCGACTCATATCAAATCCCAGATGGGCTGGCGAACTATTATTTCCTTGCTCTGCATCACTGCACGCCATCCTGATGCTTCTGATGCAGGGTTTGAAGCTCTGGTTTTTATCATGTCAGAGGGAGCACACCTCTCACCTGCCAACTTTATCCTCTCAGTGGAGGCCTCAAGGCAGTTTGCTGAATCTCGGCTCGGATCTGCAGAAAGATCTATCCATGCTTTAAACCTAATGGCTGATTCTGTTAACTGCCTTACGCGGTGGTCACATGAGGTTAGAGAAGCTGGTGGAGAGGCAGACAGGATATTGGAAGGAATTGCTGAGATGTGGTTGCGGCTAGTGCAGGCTCTGCGAAAGGTGTGCACGGATCAAAGGGAAGAAGTGAGGAACCATGCGTTGTTATCGTTGCACAGATGTTTAGTAGTTGATGGAATATTAGTTTCATCTTCAACATGGTTGATGGCGTTTGATATTATTTTCCAGTTGCTTGATGAGCTCTTGGAGATTGCTCAGAATTACTCGCCAAAGGATTTCAGAAATATGGAGGTGTCTCTCTTGCATGCTGTAAAACTGTTATGTAAGGTGTTCTTGCAGTCACTTAAAGACCTCTCAGCACAGGGAAGTTTTGGTAAGCTGTGGTTGGAAGTCCTTGACATGATAGAGAAGTTCATGAAGGTCAAAGTGAGAGGGAGGACTGAGAAGCTACAAGAGGTTATCCCAGAGCTACTCAAGAACATATTGATGGTGATGAAAGCGAATGGGATTCTGTTGAAGACAAGCACCAGTGAGAACAGTTTGTGGGAAGCAACATGGCTGCAAGTTAACAAGATTGCGCCCTCACTACAATCAGAAATTTTTCCTGATAATGAGGGTGACAGCACAAAACAAAGTGAAGAAAACAAATTGGATACTCCAGTGCAATCCGGCCAAAGTGCTGATCAATAGGACATTATACATTCTCCCATCCAATGAAGTTAGTTGAGCTGCAGCTGGATCTTTCAAGGGAGGATTACGTTCAATTTTTTTTGTTCCAAAGTCATACACAAATGCGTGGCAGTAATTACGTTCCATTTTTTTTTGTTCCAAAGTCATACACAAATGCGTGGCAGTGCTGTCAGCGAACATTAGGGAGAGTAAGCTGGTATATTGTAATTTTCTTAGTTACATATATTATTTTGTTACTGACAAGGTTGTTGCTTTTGGGCGTTATTGTTGCAACTCCAAAGTTGTATGATATGTATATCGTTGCACTGATGATATATGTTAGCCTTGGATCGATGCTTTTGGCTGTTTATTCTTATAATCACTGCACCTGTGTTCTGTGGAATATTGGTTATAGCAGTAGATCTGAGGATTTTACCTTGCTACCATCTGGTGTTCCAAAAAATTTCAGTATTAATGTGTTTTTTAACTATTTCATACAAGTAATTATGCTGCTCCATATGAATTTATTCACCCTGTGACTGTGAAAGTCTTGATATAGAGATGCCTTGTTTTCCTTGGAGGCCAGGTAGGAAGAACACGCAGCTGAGAGCATGCAAGGCTTTGTTACTCATGCATTCTTTGGTTCTTTTCTTTATGTACCTCATGCATAACTTTTTTCATTTCTACTCCTATTCATGTTTAATATGCTCAAATGGGCATGCTGCACTGTTGTTGAAATATGCAAGCATGTTATTATTATTATTTTTCCCTTACTGAGATTCTACTTATTGCAGATTGAAGTTTCTGACTGGTTAGTCAGAACAAATAGATTCGGTTTGCAAACTGAAGAATATATCAGACCCTTTTGGATTCAATTTGCGGAAACTGGAACAGTCTATTGAATTTGTGGAAAGTTTTGCAAATGCGGTTTAATTTATTAAGTATGTGAAATTCATCCGTTAGTAATAAATTATATGTATTTCGTTTTGGTTCCTCATTGTTCTGCATATTCAACCTTGTTTGTACTCTTCAGTATAGTAGAATCCTGCATTGACCATGGATCATGAAAAGAGAAATGTGCATGATCTATTTGCAAGGCTTTCTTTACAGAAAGAATATATTCACCCAAAGGTAACATTTGACACTGTTTCATGAAAATTCACATATGTTGTGCATAACACAGATAACTAAGATTGACGAACAACCAGAAGGGTTTATCATCTCCTTTCCTTGAAAATAGAATAAGAGGAACCAAAAGTAGTTTTCTTAAAAAAAAAGAGAGGAACCATTGTAATAAATCATTTTGGATTACTTATTTACTGCAGCTGCTGATATGTGTTGTGAATTAGGCATTCTTAGCACTTCAAAGAAACTGTAGCTCGAGTGACATGTTTGTTTTGACAACCTTATGCCTACAGTTTGTACTATTGATCGTAGAAATGCAGCTGTTGGTAAGTTTTTGTTAGTTCATTATTTAATGGGTGAAAATTGTTTTTAGGTTTGCTGTGGTTAAGTTGTCAGCACAATTTTTTCATGTTATGAATTGAATGGCCAGATAAATATCTGTTGCAATCTGATGTATGTCAATCCATAGGTAACATTGAGCTTATCTGGAGCAGCTTTGCGCATACTATAAGCTAGTGAAGTAAACAGACTTTTGTTGGCCAAGATGCATCAAGGTACATATGTTACATAGACTTCCAATTGAAATTTAAAATTTAAGAAACATATTCAATCATGCCCTGCTTTCCTGTCAGGAAACTGAAAGATACTCATGTCTCTGGTCTTCACAAATTGTTGTTCCATGATAAATTAGCTGAGCTGACTGGTGCTATTTTTTCTGTTGGACTAGCAACTCATGCGCCCAGAGAATATTGCAATGAAGTATCAGAACCTGTGGTTAAAATTTATTTTCTCAACTGGGCCCTTGCACTGTTATACTACTACTATTGTCTACAGACTAGCGCATAAAGTTCAGCCTGATGGTCATGTACATCCATGTAGTTCTATAAAATTGCGTTTGTTGCTTTCTTGATTGTCATTGTAGTTCTTTGTAAGCTGGCCTGCTACTAATACTTTTTTTTGTAAATTTTCTATCATGGATTGCTGGTCAATTATCATACTCTTCTAGATAAAGACAGTTTATAGTAGCATCTAGATTATAATATGCCCATACACCAATTAGTAAATTAGTTACTCCCTCAAAACATAGACTACAACCGTGTTCCTAACTGCATACTCTTTCAGGTTTGAGGGCAGCTGACTGTGATGAATGACGAATCATTTGCACATTTGGCGTTTGTGCTCTTCAGGTGCAAGCCACTGGTGCATGCATTGACCCTTTGTGTTGGGTCAACTGCTCTCTATAGGTGAGCTCCGACTCTTTACAGGCAGGCACCTGGATTTTGTTTTGCATGTTCTGGTTCCACTCCATGTTGGCCCTGTTTTGTTTTACAGTTACAGGGTGTCTTATTGGTAGCAGGGCAGCAGAGCTTGTTCCTTCTTTCTGGCTGCGTTGCACGCCAGCCTGTAGAGGCCTGCGATGTCTCCATAAATGATTTCCCAGCGTGTTCCCAAAACATGATGAAGGGAGCAAGCATGGTACACTTCAGCTTGAGAGTTGGCGAAGACTGTATCGCATAAGTTCGTGTTCGCAGTCTCGGTGACACAGAAGAGACGCACCAGGGAAATGGTGAACTGAATCACTGCATTCTCAGGGAAGCACCAGTCTGTGGCATATTTCCATCTATATCAATTGTGCCGCTCTCCCTCTCCGTTCCGCTTGTCGCTTGGGGATTGAAAAAGCTGCTTGTTCTCCCAGGCCCCACCACTTTACCCATGCAGTCTGGTTCTGGTGTATCTTGGAGTGGAGTTCGGCATGCCCTATCCTGCGGTGAGAGTAATTTGGGATGTGGTGCTCAATTTAGTGGCAGTATAAAATTCAGAATCTACTATGCATTCAAGTGGCGCGACTGAACCCATGCATGAACCTATGTCTCTGGCTTGGTCGTGCAATAAAATTAAGAGCCTAGTGCTAAAACTGTTAGCTCAAAATCGGTGCTGTGCTTGGTTTCTTGCCTTGACGGCAGATCTTCTTGGTCCCGTGAAGCTATTTTGTGGCATGAGATAGGGTCGTACCGCTGTTCTGTAACTTGTGATACTAAAATAAGCTGGGCTGCAATGCAGCAAAGCGCATGCTGAGAAAGGATAGGAGGCGGCGAGGAACCATGTGAGGTTTGTGTAATCACGAGGCTTCATACTGCCTCATCATTGGATTGACTTTGGGCACATCTTGCACCCACCCACCTTCACGTTGACTCGCGAGCGCGGCCGGCCACGCCTTTTTGGCTTCGTCTTCAGCCGGATCCCGTGCCCCGGCGGCTCGCGATCGCGGCCGGCCGGGTGACTTGGGGGGTTTGTTTCGCTTGAGCGCGCACGCACGCACGCTTGCTGCGGTACGCTAGCCGCCGCGTACGCTACACGTGACCGACGCCGACGCCGGCCGCGGCTACAGGACAGGACAACGGTGTCCTCCGCGCCGCGACGCTACAAGGCTGCACGCACGCGACATCATAAGCACAACAGTTGCTATTGCCATGGCGTATAGGATCGTGTGGGGATTGCGCGCCACTCGTTTTAGGCGGAGCTATATTTGCCAAGTAACCCAGAATTTGGAATCGATGAATTTGTAAGTATTTGCGCTCTCTCTCGTCGATGAGATGCAAAGCATTTTGCTCTCGTGATAAGGTGATCCACCGATCATAGAATTCATGGTCAATACACGCATTCTTAATGACCACTAGATTGAGAAAGTCAGGGTCAGATGTAGGAGACGTCGATGAGAAGTCTGGTACGCAGTCTTGTTTCCCGCGTCGCATGGCATACATTTTCACAGCGTACGTGCGCCCTCTAGGTTCACACAACGTACATCTGTTACAAGTTCGTTGTACGTGATTGCTGCCTCCATAGTGTAGGTAGCACAACCGTAAAGGAACAATAATACGGCTATGATGATTGCTTCCCATGACCCAAAGGTTGATGAATAACGTCCAGGTCGTTTCATCGACTTGCCGCTGCCGTCCGTCCGGTTTTTAGTTGCTTCTGCCCGATTTTCCCTTTTCCTAGCCTTGTCATCGGGTGAGATATATGGCGGAGAAATGTCGTATTTAGATGCAACTATACAAAATTGTTTGTTTTCCAGAGAAAAGAAGGGTTTAAAATACAAACAAATGAATGTTCTGGAGCTCCGCCAGTAAGATATACGGAGTACAGTCATAATTAAGAAGTTCCCCAAGACTCTTGGTTGTTTGCCAATCATGGGCAGGTAGCAGGGCATGGTGTACGGTCCGAGCGTACGTGCACAGCCGCAAGCCACGTACATAACCGCCAAGACGTGATCGAATTTTGTAACGGCAGGCAGCGGGGTCGCGAGCCGCGTACTCCATTTCGCCTGGTGGCCATGTGACCTTGCACCTCCAACACGGCACGGCCACGCCCGTGGTGCTCGGCGACTCTTGATGCCGATCGATTTGCTCAACCCGGGGTTTCAATTCTTCACCTGCCTATAAATGCACAGGCAATGCCGTCCTCCGATCGATCAACGAAACACACATAAAACATACGAGCGCGTACTAGTCTCCGAGGACCCTGCTATAGCAATATTAAGCTGGTACGATCGAGAGCTGAGATGGCTGCCGCCGTGACCATCAACTCCTTCAAGGTGGCTGCGGCACTTGTCGCAGTGTTCGCCGTGCTAGCCACGTACGCCGAGGCGGCGAAGGCCGGTGGCGGCTGGCTCCCGGCCAAGGCCACCTGGTACGGCGCGCCCAACGGCGCCGGCCCTGACGACAACGGTATGAACACGACGCGTGCTGACGTGTTATTTTCGCCGCGCCGTCCCAACAATGCTGTGTGTGTGGGTGTGGCTGACGTTGTGTTATTTCTGCAGGTGGCGCGTGCGGGTTCAAGCACACCAACCAATACCCGTACATGTCCATGACGTCGTGCGGGAACGAGCCCCTGTTCAAGGACGGCAAGGGCTGTGGCGCATGCTACCAGGTACTACGTACTACTGTACTCCAGCGATAATCAATCAATCTAGACGTGCTAGTCCTGATCACAGTTAACTTGATCTCGGTCAACCGTAGCAGTAACAACTCTTTAATATGATTTGCTCGATATCCACGACGTTTATTGTTGAGTGCCCATGACGTCGTTGAACTCGGGAGGTCAAACAAACCGCGCCTTCTCACGCCCTGTGTCCAACTGAAAAACCAGATACGGTGCCTCAACAGCACCCACGACGCCTGCTCCGGCATGGCGAAGCGGGTGATCATCACCGACATGAACTACTACCCGGTGTCCAAGTACCACTTCGACCTCAGCGGCACGGCGTTCGGCGCCATGGCCAAGACCGGGCTCAACGACAAGCTCCGCCACGCCGGCATCATCGACATCCAGTTCCGGAGGGTGCCCTGCAACTACAAGGGCCTCAACGTCAACTTCCGCGTCCAGGTCGGCTCCAACCCCAACTACTTCGCCGTGCTGGTGCAGTACGCGGGCAAGGACGGCGCCGTGGTGCAGATGGACCTCATGGAGACCGACAAGGCCACCGGCAAGCCGACGGGCGTGTGGACGCCGATGCGCGTGTCGTGGGGCGCCGTCTGGAGGCTGGACACCAAGCGCCCGCTGCAGGCGCCCTTCTCGCTGCGGGTCCGCAGCGACTCCGGCAAGACGCTGGTGGCCAACAACGTCATCCCGGCCGACTGGAAGCCCATGACCGACTACCCCTCCTCCGTGCAGTTCCCTTGAAAGTTGGAAACCGTACCAAATCGTTATTGTCCGGTACTGATCGATTCATTTTACGTACGTGTTGTCGTTGTAACCACGTCTCTTCAGATGCGCGGGACATGGAGGAGGCAACGTGATCTCCCGCCCACCATCACAAGTTTGAAATACCATATAGTGTGTAATTAAATAAAGTTGTGAAATGTTGATAATAATATGGCATTGGCATGGGCATGGGGCGGTAAGGGGCCAACAATTTGTACTACTAACCGGGACAAAATACTAAAGCTAGGTTTTTAGTTAAAATTAATTAGGGTTAAGTTGGATCATGAAGAAAGCACAAGCGCCATGATCCCTCTAGTTGCCTATTGAGCACACGTACACTCCACTTTGGCACTTCCCTCCGCAAGTTTGAAGTGACAATCGGCAAACTTGGCACCCATAGTCAATTTTGGGCTAGCTGTGCTTTTTATGGTGCCTCTTGTTAGTAGTCTCCCAATAAATGTACTATGTACCATAATAATTAGCTAATGAAGATGTCCTAATCTTTGTTTCATGATTATTGTGGATTGCAGTACCCCAATAGTCTAATCCCAATATAATAACCACCCTAAAGTTCCAACTCCTCTTTATTTGAGGAGAGTTAGAATGGATTATTCGCTTGTCCCAGTAATAGTTTACTAGGAGAAGGAAAATATATTAGAGTTTTGCTGGAGCCCAATTTTTTCGCCAATATTTTTAATCTGATAGTTGGATTGGAGAATGTACATCTGTTGTTGATGCTCTAAACAACGAATTTATGGTATTTTCCTCTAGCTTAAACTTTTAAGTTAAACAAATCGGTGGATGCAACTCTCAATATCTTTCCTCATCATGTTAATCTTCTGAGTTAGACTGGGTGGTGCATATCCCAGGCTAGTATATGAATTGTCCATCTTTCCCATTAACTTATATCCCTGATCTTGCATCTGAATCGCCCTCACCGTCTCTAGCGAAAAAACAATTCCATATGTTGTTTGCAGTGTTAGGATTGCCCATTAAACATAAGAATTTTGTTTTTTTTGCGAGTCAACATAAGAACTAAAAAAGTAAAGTATCAGACCATTGATTTGGTATGGTTCATTAATTCTTGAGAATAATAACCATTAGATTTAGTTTACATCTAAATTACTCATTTCGCCATTATAAAAAATAATTTAAAGCAATCCACAACTATGCATCTGAATTGCCCACCTTTATCGTACTGAAAATAATATAAATCAATATTATAAATACTTATAAATTGCACATGTTTTTCATTATTGAAAATAATCTAAAATAATCTATAAGTCGACATCTAAATTATCCACCTCCACCCCTATGAAATATTTACATACACTTCTAAATTACCTACTTATATGTTTATTAATATATAAAAATGTAACTCAAAGTATGCATACATGAAATGTATATACATCCAATATATACATGCATCATAGCAATGGATATATCAATCTATATATTTTATCAATCATGAAATATGTTTCTTATTGAGTCACCTAAAAATATAGTAATATTCCATGTTAAATAATACTAGTACTATATGAAAAATATTACACAATGTTAACGCAAAAAGTTGGTGGTGACCGTTCGTGCAGACAACATACACGATCGGCCTCTGAGATATGCTTCACTCCGATGAAGGGATAAGATCGTATAAAATTCACAGATCGACTATGATTCTGAACTATCCTTCTGTAGACCAGATCGGCTAAAGTCAGCCGATGATGGTTTAAAGTCCACGTCCAAGCTCACACTGGCTATACACTTAAAAGCTTAGAAGCTGATACGAAACTCAAGTGTAGACTAGATAAATTGATGATAAAAACTAAAACTTAACAGAATTAAATAAATAAATCTATTAAGATCCAACCAATATCGATAACTTTGAACGTGAAAGTAAAGCGGGACAAAATAACCTAAATTGGCTAATCTGAACAGCAATACAGTAACGTTCGATAAATTGGTGCAACTATTAAACCAAGATGAAAGCGATGCGCTTAAACCTAGATCTAACAGATACAATAACTTTTAGGAGATCTACACGAAACCACAGCGATACGTCCGGTAGTTAAAGCATAGAGAGCACCAGGTAAAAAGCGGAAATTACAAGCAAGCCGGAGATCAAGATGATGTAGCCCTGCTAGATTGGCCGAACTCGTTGAATCTACTAAAAAGTAGGGTTGAAAGTAAATACGATGCGAGAATGATAAATTTTTTGTTTGATTGGTGTCTACAAACTTTCTACGTAGCCACCAGACCATTATTTATAGTCTAAATTACAGACTCCGTGTCGGTTACAATTTACAAACTTGACAAAAAAGAAATAACACTTTTCTAATACAAAATACTTCTAAAACAAGTCGAACTTGGTGTGACCTTTCTGCCATGTATATTGATCAAATCTTTTGTTAATCAACCGCATCAGCTCTCTCACCCTTTTGATTACATCAGCTTCAGTTCACGTCAACTTTGACCATTGGCTGTCTTCTTGACTCCATCGGCTTTTGACTATCAGCCAATCCCCTTAGCCTTAACGTCCAACGTCGGCTTTATTGGATAGACTCCTTTTGACCATATCTTTGACCACGGTGCGAAAAAACGGTGTCAACACATAAGTTCCTATTTTACATAAATTTATTATATTTAACAAAAATATTATTAAAATATTTACATTGATAGTTTATTTTAATTTGTTTTAGAAACACATATGGCCACTGTAAAATAAATTATTTTTACAAAAATACTTTCTCGGACATGAAAACTAAGTCACTTAGGGATTCAAAATTTGCCCAAAAAATAAGCCATTTGACACAATTTAGTATGTACATATGCATGTAGCAGTTAATTTTTGCAAAACCTAGCAAGTAAATAAGGGCAAGGGTAGGGTCATTTTACCTCTCATTAATCTTTCATAGAATTCCTATGATGACTTTTTTTTGGATGAAGAGGACATCATTATAGCTGTCTCTTATACACATCTAGATGTGTATAAGAGACAGCAGCCACAAC